>JAPYZO010000685.1:0-84172 GCA_030522905.1 Torymus flavipes | reverse complement strand
TTTTTTATTTTTTTGAACCCCATTTTCGGGTATATTTCCGTGGAATTGCGTATATATATACACGCCTGAGAAACTGCTATTTTCCACCACCATGAATGCTTCGAGAGTTTCGCTTACCCCTTCCAACGGTGCGCACATAGCGAATAGACGCTTCGAACTTTATTCGCTATGTGCACGATGTAGGCGCCATCTCTGAGACAGGGGTACTTTTACAAACAGAGGTACTTTTACTATGTCTCCAACATGGGAAGTTATTAAATAAACGATATAACTGCGTAATCACAAATATAATTCATTATGTCTGTAATAGACTCACTAGCCTCGGAAACTGCTATTTTCCGCCACCATGAACGCTTCGAGTGTTTCGCTTACCCCCTCCAACGACGCGCACATAGCGAATACCTAGCCTACGCTTTCCCTAAATATAGACGCTTAAACCTTCAAAGAAACCCAAAGGATCACTAGGCATTCTTAGCTTGGCGTTCAACCTAAACGCTTCAGTCCAAGGCTTTGACTCTTCGCACTTACTCTTCGAATTTTAAACGTAAATATTTAAAAATACTAAAGATGGAAGCTGCACAATTTTTCACATCAAGGACCGGTCCTGCAAAGAGTGAATTCACCATCGACAACCTGGACGACGACAGTCTCGGTATAATATTCAACAAGCTGCCCTACCGCGACCGGGTGGGCATCGAATGTGTCTGCAAGCGCTGGCGTGATCTTAGCGACGCCAATTGGGACACGTACTCCAAGCATCTCAATTTCTACAAGGACACGGATATCTTTCCACCCCAGCATAAGGACAGTCTCAAGAACAACAAGAAAATACTGGAAAAGATTCTAGAACGACAAGGCCAGTACCTCAAGGAGATATCCTTTTCGGAAAATATTGACTTTCGTCAGAGTTTTGAAGTGGGAACAATCAAGCGAATAGTCGAATGCTGCCCCAAGCTGAAGCGTCTGAACATAGGAACCCAAGAACTGAATGCCGAGGATTGGCTCGCCTGCAGCAACCTTGAGGAGCTGAACTTCTCCATGATTTCAAATGCCGACGATTTTAAAGAACTGTTCCGCAGGAACAAGCAACTGCGCCGACTAGAGCTTCTTTGGACTGACGTCAACGCCAGCAACTTCGATCTCCTCGAGCCTGGTCAGCTGGAGATTCTGCATATAATATTTTGTTTGGATTTCAAACTCACCGCTGAGTTAGTGGATAAACTTGCCGAGTCGCTCGTCGAGCTAAATTACATTACCAACCCGCAGGGGTCAGACGACCTTCACCATATTAGTAAGCTGAAGAATCTACGATCTCTAATCATGATGTTCAAATGCAGGCGGCTCGAGTTCCAGTTCATAGTTGATATTGTCGAAAATTGTCAGAAACTTGAGCGCATCGCCTTGTATGTGATCGTGGACGATGAATGTAATATAAATTTCATTAAGCTGCTGTTCAACCTACCCCGTTTGAAAAGCGTCATTCTAATAGTAAATAAATATGAAATGACATATGAAGGACTTGATAGACTGTTCTGGAAATCAAAAAACCTTAAGTTGTTTGTACTGAGCTCGTGCATGAAATGTGTATACAAAGGGGACAATGTTAATCCCTGTGACCAACACACAATGCATAAAAATGCTGTAGCTCGTCATTTCAATGAACCACTTATAATGACTGCTACATTATAGCACAGGAGAAAGGCGATCGAGGGGATAGTACGGACCGATTTTGTTCACCACTAATCGAGTGGACTTATATAAAGCGAAGAGCTGAATATGTGACCTGATGGCCACGGAGTAAAAACATCTCAACAGAGAGTAATGTGTGGTATACAAGAATAAGTATACTAAAATAGCTTCTGTGAAAGGGTATTTTGTATAGATTTGGCCGGTTATCTGTCATATCACGTATGAAAAATTCTTTTTATACCGCGAGCACGATTTTCGCATTTTTTGAACCTATTAATAGAGCCGAAAGCCACTGCTTGTCGACCAGCGGGCCGTAAAAACTGAAAAGTGCCCGCTGTCTTTTTTGAATGGAGTTCTCAGGATTGTTTAAGAAAATCATCGATATTTTGTTTTCTATATATATATATATATATATATATATATATGTGTGTTTTAATAAGCAATATTAAATATTGTTTAATCAAATTTATAATTAACAAATATTTATAAATTTCTTTTTATTGTAAAAAAAATATCCTCTCTCCAACTCACACATCTAAAAAAGGCCTTGTCATGTCTTCGTTAGAAAAAAGTACGGTGTGTAACAATCTTATATTCTCCCTTACAGAGCTTGTTATAAATAAGGGTAGAATGATATGCGCCACTCATATATGCTATTTATTCCTAATTATATAGGAAAATATATGTGAGACATCAAAGTTAAAAGTTCTACAGATTTGCGCATATGCACCAACGCGAAGTCAATATTGACACTGGCAGACTTTCGGTCCATTACAAATTTAACGGCGTCGTCACGTGTCTTGCGTATGAATTCGGATATTAATCCAGTTCGAGAGAGCTTCATCCGCAAACATATATTTATCATGTTATAATCTAATAAATATAGTTAATTTTATTTGGAATAAGTCACAAATGGTGAAAGAAAGATCAAAGATACATGCACATAGAATAATTAATGGACACGTATTGTTAAAAAAATTAAACAATTCTCACAGTTAGGTCTTCTTCGATTTCATAATCTACGCCAGTACATTCCCAACTCGATCTAAAACATTGCACCGATAAGCAACCACCTCATAGCTTCTTTAAAAACAGGCTTTTTGTCATATACAAACACACGCCAAGCCTACACATCAAATCAAATCCGTCAACTCGCTCCACTATGCATATAATACCAATGACCTTTTCAATTCGCGTCAAATCGACCGCGCGTGCATTTCGACTTCCCTTTGCCGCGTTATATTTCGTCCTCTCCCTGCGTGACATTTTGACTCTCTCTCTACTCCCTCTCTCTTCGGTGAATATCCGATACATATCGCGCGCGGTGACGGGCGGAAACGTCGATATAGACGTATACAGCCGCGGGCGCGCCGCGGAAAACTATGATATTAATTTGGCTTTATTTTAGCGGACGCGCGCGTCAACGCCATGGGATCTATTTTTGCAACGATTGCGGTGGGAACCTATTTTTTTCGTCTCTGTGTTTTCGGGAAGCTGGACGTGTGTTTCGAGTGTGTGATGTGTTTTTATCGCGTGAGTTGATTAAGTTTTTTGAATAATAGATTGCTTGCAAAAAGTGGGAATTTGTCGAAGCATATTTTTGTAATTTATAATCGATTCCGGCAAAACTTTTTTCTGTCTGTCTATACGTACTGGTAGAAAATATTTGGAAACCTATAATATTTTTATCTAATAAATAAAATCACTTTAAATTTACACGGGATATTCTCCATACTATTACGGAGCACCTATAAGAAACCACATTTTTTCTTAAAATTTTGATGAAGGTGGTCCTGTTGGAATGGTAGGTACGAAATCTAAAAGTTTATACAATTTGTTTACAGACTATTGTATAAGAATCAGTACAATATAAAAAGTGAGTATCTGAAGTGATGGAGAAACGGACCGATAAGACGTATAGAGATCTACTTTTGGGTTTCATGTGGCCTTAACTTACAAAGATAATAATGCTACATGGGTTGGTAACAAATAATACGATATTATAAAATTGACTAAATGATAATAAATAAATACCATCTGCACATAAAGGACGTAAATAACTAACCGTTTAGTTTGCACTTTATAATACTTCAGTGCCTTGAATAGGTAATCGTATAATGTATTTTTTTCGTATCAATAATGACATCATCCAAAGTGAGAAATCCCCAGATTTTTTTTATTCGGAGCCAAATGATACGTGCGAACAAAGTTATCTGTTATAACTGTGGGTCTATAAAAAAGTCTATGAACTTTAAAGCAGATTCAGTTTGCACTGAAAGCCTAGAACGATAACTTTAGTAGCGCACTGCTAATTCAACAACAATGTTTAGCACGAAAGTACTAACAATTTTCGTAATTTTGGGTTGCGCTGAAATGCATGGATATTCATGGGTATACTATAAATTGTTTTCTCAAATCTTACGGAATTGCACGTAAAAAATAATACTGATATTTTGCACACATGTATAATGGGCTTACAAATTTGTATATATGTATAAAAAATTTGAATTTGTATATGGATCATAGAGTGATAAATAAATATTTCCAAATGATTAATAAGATCTATAATTTTTTTGTTGTAAAAGGAAATGAACTTAAGCTAATCAAGTGTTTAGAACCATGGAACAATAATAGAACCGATGGCCTCCTTGTAATTCGACATCAGAAAAGAATCGTACTATATCTGCGCCATCATTAGATACATAGGTGTAATGAATAAAAAAGATAATTGTAAATAATGAAATCATGTTACTTACGCTAAATCTCTTATACAAATTTTTCTTTTAAAATTAAGTAATAAATACTTATAAGCATTATGATCGTGTTGGCTTTTTTCATTGATATTATAATACACAAATGTAGTACACATGTTTTCTAGAAAGGAATCTTTACTTTTTTGAGGCTAAACTTCAGTTCTATAAGAATAATATTTATTGTCTCTTATGACAGTTGACTGGGTGAACAAGAACAATCGTTTCTGATACGTTGTGTGTTTATTGTACTTACGATTTATATACTGTTTTATTTGGATCATACGATGCGCAATTAAAGCTAGCTGCATTATACATTATGTTGACAATAGTAACGTATTGCAATTATCCTGCTATAACTATGTGCAAAAATTATTAACTTTATCTACAACTATGATTTGACTGAGACTTTGGATATGATTCTAATATTAAGGGGTACTTTGGATCAATTCTTTGATAAATTAAGTAAATTAATCTTCGAAAAGTTTAGCATTGTAGAGGTAAAATTATCCAACATCCAACCTATATTTCAATTTGTCGAAGAACATAATATCAAACTTGATTCCTACGAGGAACAAATTATCGAATCTCTTCATTCGAGTAAAGTTTATTTGCTAAAAACTCACTAACTAATATTCTTCTCCCAGCATCCAACTAAGCGTTTTCAGCGATTTATGCAATTAAAGAAACCAAGCCAGCAAATGTACACACTCAAAATCCGCCGTCACGTAGGGTTTTCGCGGAGTATATATTATATGGGATCATACCGTGCTGAATCGTCCCCTAATGACGGAAAACATTTAGCGGAAGTAGATCGCAGTGCACGCGCGCAAAGACTCGCGCTGCATTAATAATGAGCACGCGCGTCTAGCGTGACGACAGAATTCGTAATCAGTCCCAAAAGCACTGTCTTATTAAGGGAGGAAAAGGATCGACGCTATTTTTGTTGTCGATCGCTGTTCGATGAAATTTGTGGTGATTGTGAATAAGTTGGTACTGTTACCATGAACATGTACGTAGTTATTTGTATTTTAGACGATGGAAGATTGCTTGAATCGAAGTAACTTTTAGATGTACTTGGATTTTCAAGAATATACATGAAACTTCACGGAAAGTTGAAAAAATTGCCGAGAAAATAACGGATTTGACAGGAAATGCTATATATTTTTTAAGAATTCGAATTTTACGGCAAATGTCAGATGATGCGACACTGTAATGGTACTTCAAAAATAATATTATTTGACAAGTATTTGAAGATTTTATTGATATGACTTGATAGATAAGTGTATTTTATTTTTATATACTTGAATTATGTTACTTTCCCTTATACTTGATATTTTACTACATTTATTTAGTTTGTACTTTTGTGAACACCATTAGGATAATAAGTACACGTAGAAAAACTGCGAATAGCACAAATTACTATACTTTCTTTATAAACGATAAGCAGACTCGTTATTCTATTAAATCAATTATTCAAAATATGCACTAGAAAAATGATAAATTTCGCCATATTCATCTTTCTTAGTAAATTTCACAGCAGATTTCACGTAATAAAATAGTAATTTTATGTCAATCCACCTAACAAGCCAAAATCCACATACCGCACACATACCCTTACCTCACTCCCCGATCAAAATTACCTGGATCCACTTACTTAATAGCGTACAGGCGCGTAGCCTTCACGCAGAAATCAAGACGTCGCGCAGCGAGTGATTGACTCGCGCGCGTGGGGCTGCGATGTGTTTCATAAGTCGTGCGTGAGTACCGCGACGTTCCGCCCCCGACATGCCGAACGGCTAATTGGCCCTCCTGCTGTCGGCTCTTCTTTTGTCTCGAGCTGCTGATGAGGCTCGTCTGGATGCTCTTTGTTGTAAGTCAGATGGTTTTTTTAAGTTGAATTTTAAGAAAAGCAACAGAAAATGAAAACCATCTGAAGGTGTAATTTGATGATGTATACGTAGTAATCTTTAGTTAGAAAGGTTTGAATAATTTTTGAAATTTAAGGTATATTTGAACATTTGAAAACAAATATAGTTATTTTATTACAAATAGTTATTATTTATTCACCCTATATATCGACAAGTGGCTGTAGTTGGACGATTAATTATACTATGTAGCAACAATTCCCTATGTAACCGTGATTTAGTGTAACTTTATTAAAATTTTACATAAAGAGTATCAGTTAAAATAAAAATCTACTGATTCTACTGTAATATAAATAGCAATACTAAATAACGGAAGTTATATTTTGTTGCATAATCTTTTGTTAAAATTAAACTTACGATTTGTATGCGGATGCCAACGTCGAGAAAAATTATTATCATTGTTCTGCCAACTATTTCCACTCTTAAAAGTCTTGACATAATCATTTGCTAATCTGCTCGAAGCGCCTCGAACGCGCACGTTCCTCGACCAATCGTAGCTCAACTTGTAGACGCCGTCATAAAAAGTGCTGCGCGCGCATATAGACTATGAACCCTACCTACTTAGGTATAATATCTATATACAAGAGAAATCAACAAAGCGCCTCCGCTATCTGTCGATAAATCTATATTGTCAACCGACTAAGGAGATCATGGAATACTCTTCCTAGTTCTACACTCGACTTTAGCAGTATTGCAACGTTCAAAAGAGGTTTAAGAGCCTTCACGACTCAGTACTAATTTATATAAAATCGTATCGTATTACTTAATTAAATTTTATTACTTGTTGTTATTTCTACCACCGTCTATGTACCTATGTACCCAGTATTTATGTACTCTGTAAAGGGCAATTTGCCCGTCTAAATAAATAAATAAATAAATAAATAAAGGCTATGTGTTTTCGCATTTTAGACAGAGCATCAATTTAAGATAAAATCCTGTTTCAATTAATATATCTGTACATGGTACAGATGGATTAAAAAACTTTATCATTAGAAAATAGGGTATTATTATAATAGAATAATAAATTAAGTTTCAGGAATCTAAAATAGAAAATATTGTCAGCTATAATAGTAATGCAGGCTATACGGCTATAGTAATATCGTCGCCTCCGAATAGAAAGGCATTATCTGGGAATCCGGCCGAAGAAGGCGTTATCTCACACGAATATTACATATCTAGGCAGTGCTGCCCACTTAAATCTGAGCCTGAAAAATTTGCGTGTGAGATAATACCTTCTTCGGCTGGATTCCCAGATAACACTTTTCATAATACCTTCTTCGGCTGGATTCCCAGATAACACTTTTCTATGTCGCAGGCGACGATATACAAAATATCATTTCTTTTAATACTTAATGATGAAAATGGAACAGATTCTACGCAGCGAAAATTCCCCTTATAAAATAAAATAAACTTACCTGGATTTTAGATTGGAGACTCATATAATAATGATCAGCATCATCAGAATTGAAAATAAAAAATATTCTTTATTTGAAAAATGAAAAATTCTTATTTATAAAAAATAAAAAATATACGAAAAAAAATCATGATTAAAAATTAATGAAAAAATTTTAATATACGACAAGTAAAAGGCCTTCCTTTTACAAGGAACAAGGAAAGGACCAGGACCATTAAAAATCAATACAACCACAATTTACACAAATTCATAATCACTTTAATTAAATATATCTATATACAATATAGGTACATCATAGTACATTTACCGTAATAACTGTACAACATTAGTGTTTTATGTTTTACTTATTATTTTTTTTCGTTATTCAATACTGCTCACAAAAATACATCATGTTTATGAACGAATAGTCGTGTACCTCGGTTATTCGGGGAGATCGGCAGAATTCGAATCTAAGAAAATTCTACTCGTCTATGTATTTGTATACGTGTAAGTGTATGTGTGTCTGTATATGTACGTGTATGCTCCGTGTATCTGTATGTACGTGTGTGTTTTCGTAGAAGGGATTACAATACACATCACCTTCCCGAGAATACATACTTAATTCGGTCGTTTTTTTTTGCAGTAGCTAGCTCGTCACTCTCCTTCGACTCCTTATTACGAACACGTGAGATATACACAATCATCGGTCGGAAGGGACAGAGATGATAATCGGGGTTACGAGACGAGAGTCAAAAGGATTACCGGAAGTGATTGCGTGTATGTCTGCGTGTATTATATACCGAGGCCGGGGCGAGTTTGCGCGGGTGGAGCGTCACGGTAACATCGCATACCGCGCGTCCCGTTTTTTTTCTTTCTTTTACCTTGTAATAGCAGCGCGCATTAATTTTTTCTTAGTTTTTTTTGTCATTTGAAAAAATATACTCCGTTGCTCGCTATAGGTTAGTTGGTTCCGCGTTTTTTACTTTTTCTTCGTTTCCGCCTATGTATGTACAGTTTGCGAGAGGTTTTCTTTCGTTATTTTTTTTCGTTTGTTTTGCCTGTCTATGAAGATTTTGTCAGGGGAACCGTTCTGGTGCAAAAAGTAGTGACGAGGAATGAAATCTCCCGTCGATCTCCGAGTGGTCACTTTTTTATTTATAGGACTATCAAGTGATTAGTGAATAAATATTATAACGTTTATCATATTTTCTATAATAATATAATTGTATATGGACTAGATACAAGCCATTTTAAGGAAAACGGTCAAATGTGTGTGAATACTGGTCTAGGAATAGACACGTTTTAACCTCAAAACAGCTATATATTTTTTCAGCTATAGGAATTCAATGCAATTCAATGCAAGCAATTCAAATCTTGAAAATGCTCGAGTTTTATCGTAACTGCTATTGAATTACGATAATTTTATTTGTACGTTTTCATTGTACATTAGTTCATTGGTTTTCAGCGGACAGTTTGAAATTTATATTTCAACTATAGTAAAAACGGCAATTGAATGATTTTATTATACGAGAAATTACGTTTGTACCGAGTTAACTAATGATAACAAGTGCTCGCATGAGCAAAACTGCAGTATTGAGATTGATTGGCAAAACTTTATAATCTGCTAAAAAGTTTTCTATAGCCAACTCAATCTGACTAAATGTATCAGATAATATATACTTGCATAAAAAATAGTTCACCAGTATTTAATTATTGAAAATTGCAATAAAATTTGACTATAGATCTTCATATCGAGCTAAAATTTCATTAAAATAACGAAACAAAATTCATTGGTTTTCAAGGTTTTCTTCCAATGTTTGAAAATAACAATCATCGTTTTCAACTTTAAGGTAACTTTTTAGCAATACATGCGTATGGAATTGAAATTTTAAAGCAAAAGAGATGACAAAAATGGTAAAAAATGTAAATGAAATTGAATGATAAAAAAAAATTGCCGACTATATGCATTGGCTTCTTTGGATTCGTCAAAATCGCCCCGGGCTCGTTGGACTGATTTTTTTTTCTCAATCATTTTGTACAGGCGCGCTTTTTTTTAAATAGTGCAACGGGCATTTAAGTACCATCAATAGATACAAGATTGACATTCTGATATCGATATTTTTTAAAACTTTATTATTATTATTCTTCATGTACGGTTACATCGAGTGTGCGGAGAACAGTTATGAATGAAAACACATTTCGCGTTTTTATTTTTTGCATTTGCATATTTTCTTTTTTTTCTCGTTTTCGTTACTTAGTTTTTCTTAAAACACTTAATTCGGCCGGAGCCTCGCACGGTGCGCACCGGGCGAGGCTCCGTTCAGCATAGTTTTATTGATTTTCTTTACTTTTATATTACTTTTTTATTTTCGTTTACATACTATATAAAGGACTTGTAATACGATTCGCGAATCTAGCCTCATTTAACTGCGATCCTCGTCTGCGCGAGAGAGTGAGACGCTTCCTCTCTTAAACCGAATTAATTTGTGATTATAGAATTGACGAATTTTCTATCATTTTCGAATTCAATTCCCCACGTTTGATTTAGAGACTTTGTATATTATCGTTAGCTCATCAGTCTTTCCTTTAATTTATAGTCGAAAGACTTTTTGAAAATTTTGAATAATTTCCACTTTTTTCACCCAATATCATATTACTCGGAATCGTATTGCGAGCATTGTCGAAGATGCATCCCATTAGTAAAAATATAAAAGTAGCAATGAAAATTCAGCAACACAACGACGCTTTACACATCAGCAGCTTATTCTCTCCTTTTGCCTCTGTATTTTCATTTATTCTTTAATTTTTTTTTTCTTCTTCACTTTTAAATAACTATAATTTAAATATATATAATAATAATAAATTCCTTTAGTATTTACAGATTGTTATATAATCTCCACGAGAGAACGTGAAAACGATTGGTTTCCTTTTCTTTCTTTTTTTTATCTCAGAGTCAACAATACGTTTATTTACATGTCGGACTGCCGGCAAGGACGGCCCCGCCATTATCTTCAATCGCTCTAAATGAATCTATAGTTTACTTTTCTCCGTTATTCTTTTTGTATATTCGAAAAAGTACACATGTAAGTAATCGCAGCTCGACAGGTTTCGATGTGAGGTCGCTTTACAGTTCTTATCGAATAACTTTATAGTTCATATATATATATTTGTATAATTTTTTTAATTTCATTACATCGCACGCATTTTGCGTAGACACAGAAGCATTCGAATGCACACATACATTATTACTTCCGGGAAAATTAGACTGTTGCACGAATGAATAATCTTCGCTCCGCGTTTATAAAAGAGTGTCTCGCTTGCACTCTCATCTCTATCTTTTAAATGCACGGTAATAATTCGTAGTCGATCAAAATTCGACGGATTGTCTACAAAAGTTACATATCCGATTGCAGTCGTGGAGAAAGTGAATTCGTGCAACTGTCGAATTTGCGCCGCTTCCGATCGCATCTTTTATAATTTGATTGTAGAGAATTTTCGCGCACTTTTCACACACGCCAACGATCTTTCTCTCTCGTTTATCTTTGTATAGTCGAAATGTGATTGAAATAATTCTTTCTTTCTTTCTTTTTTTTTTTTCTTCTAATTGGTAAAAAATTACAATGTACAGTTACTTCTTTTCCCCCACTTTTATGCGCGATTAGTTTCCTTAGTTGCATTGTGTTTTAAAAGGTATATTATTATATTGTTAAGTTGACACATACACTTTTAATACTACGAATCGATAAAAATTTAAAAAAATAGTTATCATTTAAGTAACCTTTGGTTAAAAAATTGTTTTTAATTAAAAAATAACGAATAATGTATAATACAATACAGTCGTACTTAATTAATATTTTACATCTTTTTACAAATTAACGAAGGCTAAATTAATTACACGATTTTTCTTCGCAACAATTATATAACGTAAAGTCATTGTGCGCATTTCAGATAGGTTAAATATTTTATTAAACTCAATTAACGAAGCCGAGGAAGATCGCGAAAGATAATGGAAGTTATTATTTATAGAACGAAAGGATTAAAATAATATCTCGTTTCAATCGACGTATGCGGAAGCGTGGAAGTCAAATAAAACGCGTCGATAAAATCGACGCTACGGAACTGACAAATATACATACGCGCTGCACTGCCAATTATTATTCGAAAAATAAACCACTTCGGGAAAAGGGGCCATTGTAAAAAGACGCGTCGACGCGAGTCACTCTCTTTTAAGTCATCGGATGAACGGAGTTGTTCACGCGCGTTTTCGTGACACGCGTATATATATCGATTTTAAGTCTCTCGCTTCGTGTGCGTGTTTCCCTGTACTCGCTCTCTCTCGCTCTCTCTCTCTCTCTAGTTTTTGCATTTAAAACTTCGTCAATCCGTTGTTGATTCGATTAACTCGCCCGCGGATCCGCTCGCGAGCGATGAATTTTCTTTTTAACAAATCGGTTATTAATAATGCACAAAGGGCTTCTGTAATTCAGAGTAATCGAATATCGACGGGCCCTCTTTTTACGAAATTCACGCGCGGCATTTTTAATTCCAGGGACAATACTGCGATGACCGGATAAATATAATTTTCGCTTTTATGTCCATCCGTGAAATGTTTAAAAAAAGAGTATTTCCATATTTTGAAGTTAACAAAGAAATCTTAATTAGCGGAAACGATTATTTCTAAATTGTTTCTTTTATTGTATGAGTAATCTTTGAGTCTTCTTAAAATCGGCAATCAAATCAAGTTGCACACGAGATTAGACATAAGGTTTTTAATGTTCCTTTAAATGCACGTTATTCTTTTGAGTAAGGTTTCTTCAGCCAATGTTTTTTTTTAATTTTTATATACAATTTATATACCGAAATGTTACGTTTAATTTAGACGAGAGAGTCAAGTAAAGTTACATAAACAATATAGAAAGATAGGTTAAAAACATTTTTTTTAAATACACATATATATAATACATCGGAAGACTTTATAATTCTTTTTGAACATATTTCAACGTACGTTAATATCGTCAATCAACCTAATTATATATTAATTACTTTTAATTATAATACTTTGTTAATTCTGCTCGAAATATACAATATTTAAAATTAAATATATTAATACTAAGGTCGAACGTAAACACAGAAAGTACGATGATTCTAGTAAAGCGCAGCGAAAAACGGTATGCCCTATATTTTACTCCACTCAACAAAATTAATTCATTTAGGATATAACTAAAAATATGCGTCTCTTTTAAATTTCGATCAAACGGTCCGATTCAGTCACATAAAAAGTCCTTACTCTAATATGCTTCCAGAAACGATCGGTCGATCGTTAAGGGAATGTCAAATATCGACAATGACTTTCATCGACGGTAGTGTACGGTATGATTTTCCGGATTGCCCCGACGATTTATTCAATAATGAAATTTCCACAGATATCCGCCGTCGTCCTTCCTTTTCCACCTCTCATCAAAAACATTTCAATTTTCTTTTCAGCACGCTCATATGTATGTAGGTATATATATATACCTTTGCCATCCGGAAAATCGTAATTGAAAGTTTACGAGAGAAACGTCGATAGATTGCAGATCGTCGGTAACTGACAGCATCCGAAGCAATTCGCGCTCTATACAAAATAAAATAACAGAATGAATATATAGATATATAGACTAGCTACGAATCGTTACCTATACACGTACACACGCAAAAGTCGCCCTCACACATACAGCCGCAGTCGTCCGTTCGAGAGTCTTAATTAAGATTAAAATTTGTTACTAGGAACCCCACATTTATGAAAGTGAGTGTATGCGGCGCGCGCGCCGAACACCTCGTTTAAACATTATTATTATTAATATATATATATATATATGAGCCTTCGCACACACACACTTATTACACCTTAAAATAGCATTTTTTGTGTTATACTTAATTTTTTTCTGGAGTTTACTTCGTGGTTTCGTTTGCTTCTTCCTTTCTCGCTCCACGTTTCTTTACTTACATAAAAATTGAAATACCATTGGTCCAAATAGATAGAAACACGGTTTTATGCTGCTTCAGCATATCCACCCCCGCCACCGTTTCGCTTTGGCTGATCGTATAGTATACGAATCGTCGGATATACGCGCGTTTTTTCTTTTTTTTCATCTCTTCCATCGTGTCTCTCCCGTTCGTCTTATTTAATCCGTTTAACACTCATACACATCTTACGGGGGGCTCTTGCGAGTCACATACACATCTATAATGTACGCGCGGAGATTAACGCGTCCGCGCGCGGCGTGCGAAATTATAACGATAAATGTATGTATTATGTATATGTACACGCTTGTATGTCAGTCTGAAAAAAAAACGAGTCCTAGAGGTTATGGTTCTCCCGAAGTTTTATACGCGTCTGTACCGACCGAGCGACGCTTATACTCTTTATATATGTACACGGCTCGCGCGCGTTCGGCTGCAACGAGTTGTTGCGTTACAAAACTGAAAGCGCAAACTTCGCCGAGAGTTCGCCGAAACTCCAATTATCCTTATGTAGACAAACTCGAGGCTCGAAAGCGAAGAGAACGAGTTGAGCAAAGCTGTATGCGCGTGTATCGCTCAGTCGGTAAGATAGAGTGAGAGAGAGAGAAAGAGAAAGATGATAGACAGAGAAAGAGAGAGAATTTGGGTGGCTTCTCGACGTGACACACGCGGGGGGTATTCATCTATCTATATGTATGCACGCGTGTCGAACCTCCTTCCCAACTTTTTCCCCGGGCAAAGTCAATCGAACGACGAATCTGCTCCTGGGTGGAGGCGTCGCGGCGGATGTAAACAAACAAAAGGAAAGCGCCCGCGCGACTTTCAAGACTCGTCGTCGGGCTTTGTGCGAGCTCCGAGCGAGCTTAAAGAGTTCAAACACTATCACCCGAAGGACTCGAGTCGAGTTTACGCTCTCCCGACGCCGCTATGTGTGTGTGTGTGTGTATGTGTGTGTGTTGTTTCTCGACGGAATTTTCCGATTGGATATTTGATTTTTTTGTTCTTTTCCGTTTTGTTTCGTCAAAAAAATAATTATAGAAGCTCTCCTTCGAAAGCAGGTTTAATGAGTCGAGTTGGACGACGGTGAGATTCGCAAATGACAAAAGCACGCCGCCGCCTCGGCTTCGCGACACGCACACTGCGCTTTCTCTCTCCCCGACATTATAAATATACGATTAGGCTTAAACCGTTATACACAATATAATTCATGGCACGACGAAATAACGAACAAAGGAAACTCAATCATTCTTCCTCACGGTTATCATTATTATTTTTTTTTTCATTTTGTTTTTTCTTTTTCTTTTTTGTTTACATCTTTGTTTCTTGTAGTACCATCGATGTTCGGTGTTCCGAGAATCACAGCGCTCACTTCAGTCTATGAATTAGCTATTTAACGTTTGTTTTTCTCTCTTTTTTGTTTTTCATTTTTCATTTTCTTTCTTTCTTTCGATTTAGACCGTCACCCTCGAGCTTTCGCACTGAGAACTACAATTAGACGGACTCTCTCTTCAGCGAAGCAAGCGTTACAATTTTGACTATCGATTTCCAGTTAGGTCATCTCATCCCCCCCCCCACTCAAAGCAGCTCCCCTTCCCCGTATCTCATGGTTTTCAAAGTCGAAACTTATCACATAGAACGTACAAACGATTACTATATTTTTTTTATTATTTCTCTCTTGTGTGTGTATGTCTGTGTGGTTTGGTCGCGCGAGCACGTATCAAAGGAAAACACTCAGTTACGGAATATATATATTTACATCTATGTATATATATACTGCATCTAATAACTTAGTAATAAATAATCCTACACATACGTTTATCAAGCGCTTCCGCCGGAAGATCGCGCGAAGTGCGGCGACACTGTTTTCATCATCTTTTTCTATCACAAATAATACACACACACGTGACAGTTTTGTTTTGTTTTGTTATCATCCTCTTACCGCGCTCAGCTATAAGAACCAAATGCCCTACAAGCAAAAGGTGTTTTCCAATCGGAGTATAAATTAATGCAAACTTAGCGACGCATCTCTCCTCGTAGCTCCTCGCGCCTCTCAGTACTTACTAGACTGGAGAGGATAAGTTCGGCTCTTCTTCGTTGTAGCTCATCACCCCACGCACCAGCACAGAACCAAGTCTCTGCCGAACGTCGTCGATATCACCTGGGAGAAGGAATCGTAGCTTATAGGAGACACGGATAGAGAGAGAAAGAGAGAAACATAGAAAGGAAGAGGAAGAGAGTAAGACAGCATCGCGTTTAGACGTCGAGCTGCGACCAGGGACATCTCTCCGGGTATACCCCTATCGTTTATAATAATCCCTTGGTGGCGAATAGCTTTCCGTGCTTGCTACGTATGTGGCTGCGAAGCGAGTCGCTGCGGCTGTAGCTGGCAGGGCAGTAAGGGCAGAGCGATCGCTGTGCCGTGTGGATGTGGAAGTGGTGCCAGCGATTGGTCACCTGTTTGCCGCATGCTCTACACCGCCAGAGGGCAGGTCTGCCGAGCGTCACGGCGAACATGTGGTGATAAGACAGGCCCAGGGGCATGCTCGGCAACGCACCTGCAATCACACACACGCCCACACTCATGGTATATATCTCGTACGGCTCACAGAGTATAGAGATCTGAGACCTATATGCTGCGATATCCGCGCATCGCAGCAGCAGCGCCATCTAGCAGCAACAATGGTGGTTGGCGATGATGGTCTGTGTGTGTGATGGCGATTCGGTATGTAATATCGGGATGTTTTGCGGGATGCCAGACACAGGCCGATATATAGAGCCGGTGTGGCGAGTTATATACTATATATGTTTATATCGACAGGTCGGGAGAGGTTTTTCGTTCGGAGATTTTAGGAAGGCTGTGGTAGTGGTCGATGAGGGATATAGAGAGCGGAGCAAGAAAAAAAAATTGAAATCGAGTGTGCGGTTCGCCGACAATTTCAAACGCGCGTTACAGGATATACGTTGTTGTGGCCTGACATAGCAATCGCGCGTATCGATTTGATGTAGGGGGAAGGAGAGAGAGAGAGATAGAGAGAGAGAGAGAAAGAGAGAGGCGGAGAGAGAGGGGTAGAGAGAGAGAAGAGAGAGAGACAGCATCGCGCTTAGATGGCGAGCTGGAGCCGGCGACGCCTTCTCCCCGGGAACCCCATGGTCTATAACGAGCCCTTGGCGAAGAGTAGCTCCCGGTGCTTGCTGCGTATGTGGGATCGCAGCGTGTCAATGCGGCTGTAGGTGGCCGGACAGTAGGGGCATAGCGATCGCTGGGCCGTGTGGATGTGGAAGTGGTGCCAGCGATTGGTCACCTGCTTGCCGCAGGCCCGACACCGCCAGAGGGCCGGGCTCCCAAGCGACACGGCGAACATCTCGTGGTACGACAGACCCACGGGCACGTTCGGCATCGTACCTGCAATCATCATCCCCACACACTCATGGTATCTCTCTCCGTCCGTCGCCCCCGTCCCCCCCTCCCTTCCACCCCCGGCACACGTGTGACCCTGCTGCGATGTATGTATACACGTCGCAGCAGCGCCATCTAGCGGCAGCACTGTAGTGGTATAGCGATGAGAGAGATAGAGAGGGAAATGATACAGTGATGGAATTCGATTGGAGGATGGGAAGGAGGAAGAATTCGCAGTATATCGCGATGTTTAGCAGGATGCCAGACAGGCCAATAGCGATCTGTACTGGCGTGGTAACTGTGTGGTGTGTCTGTGTGTGCATATCAACAGGATTGGGAAAGTGGATATTTTTCGGTCCGAGATTTTAGAAGGGTTGGTGGTGAAGGAGAGAGATAGATGGAAAAAATTAAAATCGAGTGAGCGGTAATTTCAGACGTGTTACATAGGAGTTGTGGCCTGACAGAGCAATCGCGGATATCGATTAGATGCCGGGATAGGAGAGGCTGAGAAAGAGAGAAAGGATGCGCGCTCTGTACGTAAGCACGTTATATTTGGGATGAGCAGATCGATTTTTCATGGTTTCGAACTGCTTGTCAAGACTGGCTGTTTATTACTTACGTGGCTAAGCAGGTCTGAAGAGCAGATATTAACATTGATCAGAGGATTTTAAATAATTACAAGTATATGGGATATGATTCATCATGTAAAACATTCTGGTAGGTTCACATAGTTATTCAACACATCCACGATCCACGATATCAGTCACCCAAAAAAGAAAAGGAAATTCAGCCGGAGAGCACGTTCAACCCAGTTTCAACTCACACATTCTACTATAGGCGCCCACTCGATCAAGGAAGCTGTCAACCGCAGAATCTCCGATGGCACGCGCGCGCAAAAACCAGCAGCAGCATCAGTTCCCTGTAATTTTCGCTGTTGCAACACGCAGCCGCGGGCCGAAAGAGCCCTCGAGACCCCGTTACTACCTACCTATACCCTACGAGCGAGAGAGTGAGAGAGGATTCGCGTGCAATGACAGAATGTCGATAGCGGGCGTGCGCACAGTGCTGAAAGGGTCTGATTGAGAGGCAGATAGGGCGAGACGTTTATCGACGTTGTATACCGAGGGCCGTGAATTTACTTTATTTTTCTTTTTCAGATACCATCCGCCATTCTATTTCCGAAAATTTGATCCTCACGGTGGTTGATGTGTGAGGGTGAGTGAGAGAAGAGGTTGACGGGTGTGGAAAATTATTCCGACGTGACGGAAGCCTGGTGTAATTTTAATGACAATTGCGTTGAGGGCTGTAACAATGCCTTTCACTCGAGAGAGCGCGCGATGATAGTTGAATTATTTACGCGGTGTATTGGTCGGAGGTTCGTGTCAAGTAGTAGCGGTCATGGATGGTCAGACGTGTTGAGTGCAATAACCTTCGACCCTCCAATAGTAAAGCGGCTACTACAATTTTTTAAATTGAAAGAAATCTTGTTCGACAGACATGTTACACGTACAGACATAATTACGAGAGCTCCACATTATACGTTCAGACAAACCCTAAAACACCCACCTCGCCCAACTTTGCCGACCTCCAAACGCGCGCGCGTCGCCGAAAAACGCCGGAGGCGTGCGCGTGATGTGTGCGGTTCGCCGCGTGACGCATTCCCCTGGGTATAGAGAGAGAGCTAGTATATAGAGCCGCCGCAGACGTCTGGGCGTCCGACGCACGCGCGTGCCACGCGAGATTTGAATGTCTTTGATTTTCAGCGCGCACGTCGCGGATATATGCGTGGCCCAGTTTTGCTGATTTTCAACGGGTGTGTTGGAATGATAGTGTCAAGGGAAGTTAAAGGTGGTGGTGCGCACTATTTATTTTAAAATGTTGTTATTTTAGAAGTAAAATATCGAGATGATGTTTTCAGCGGAAATAATCTTACGGAATTTATTGACCAAAAACAGTTGTTCAATAAATCGACATATCCTGAAGGGCTTTTATTTTGAATAAATAAAGATTTCGTAACTTTTATGATTGAATTTTTATAATCTCAGAAGAGTATACAGAAATAACAACAAACAATAAAGAATTCTCTTATTGTCAGTGTAAACATAGAAGAAAACGTGGAACCAGAACTCTCATCCTCATTTTGCACCATCAAACGTCATCGAAGCTTTATATAACTATACGATTTTCATAAACTACACGCGTTTTGCAAAATGCAGCGCGACGCTTTTCCAAGGTGTTATAGAGTATATATATATTAAAAAATCGGCTTCAATTTAACGGATGCCCGCCACCCCCCTTTTAACGAGCAGCTTTTGTAATTGGCCGCGAGAACGCGCATTGTCATTCAAATTTATGCATTTTATTATCGCTACAGGCATGGCAATGCACGCGCGCTCGTTCTTTCGCGCCTGTTGTAATGAAAAGCGACGTGGTTTACAGCGCTTTTGCGAATATTTACACACAGGCCCGATTCGGTCGCCATAATAGAGGACTGTTCTTTATGATTTCCAGCTTTTCGCCCGTATACAGCATTGTTCGACGCGCGTCCATTCAACTATATACATTATTTCGTGCATATAATAAATACTTGAACGGAAATTGTTCCACATGACAGAGAGACAACCATTCCGTGAGAGGAAAAAACTGCGTACCTCGCAGGAAAAAAATGCATCTCGGCCGCGAAGTTTACCTCCATCCGTGGCGAACTCGACGTGACAACTTAGACAGCTGATAGGGGACAGGCATGAAAGCAGCGTATACTCGAAAGTTGGCACGGGCGCGGCTTTTAAGTATTAAAGGGAAAATGATACGCGAGCTCGTGTGAACTTTCGCAGAAATAGAAAGAGGACTTGATTAACTCTGGCTGCGTCGTAGTGCGAGAGAAGAGCAACAACACAACGCGCGAAAGTTTGTTGTTGCTCTAAATTCGCGCGTATATTTGCAAATCGAGTTTGACATTACGGGGCTTGGGTTAGACAAAACAAGCGCGGAGGTATGAATTCTGCATTCTGTTTTAAAGGGAAACTTTAACGTGTTAATTCTATATAATTTAGTGTTCGAATGTAGCAAAAACTTCCTTCAGTCGTCAGTAATAATTGTTAACTATCGTATATGGCTAGGTACATAGACTTATTTTTAAGTTCCATTAATATTAAACAAAAAACAATCAGGTTATCGATGCCTAAATTATAGTCGGGACCGAGATAAGTAAATTCAGCCAATATCGGCAATCCCGATCTAATATTGCCTCTTCTACGACAACTCTCATCTCAAAAGATTCGCAATAAACTATAAGAGTCTCCCTTGGAAATCGACGTTATCACTTGAGCAAACTGCTCGGATTTCTAATCGGGTATAATACAGCCACTCGAACGCGATACCTAGATAACGGCTCCGCGTAGTTTCGAACTCACTTTGGCCCTTCTACGCCCCCTCCTCTGGCAAGAGCGCAGCCGCGGTCGTGTATCGACACCTCTCCATTCAAATATACTTACTCGGTGGAAATCGTATCTTCGCCGTAAGTCGGATGTGTATGTGTAACGTTAGTATTATTGGCTAGAGGTAAATGAAAATTGCGTGATTGGCTTGAACGAGAAGATTTTTGGTAAAATGAAGGTTTTGGAAATGATGATTGAGCTCATTTTTATCTGTCGACTGTGTGATGTAAACTAAGGTTTTGCATAATTATTGTTATAAAATTTGCAGCATACTCGAGGGACTCGCGACCTATATTCTGTCTGGAATGAAAGTTCAGTTAGATTAAAGTATTGATGAGTACCATGTTGGAGAGAAGACAAGTCGAGTGAAAGAAAAATAAGTGTAAAAAACTTCATTATTTTTTCCGTAAACTAACAATGTTTATTGATATATTACATATGTAGAACGTAGTTTACACGCTTCAGGAGATGCTTGAAATCGCCTCCACTGTTTGGAAATAACGCGTTACCAAAACAGTATAACATTCACATTAAGTATGGCTGAAAAGAAACGCAAGGTTCAATTATGTTAAAGCTTACGAAGTAAATTTATCGCCTTGATAAAACCATGTGTCCCACTCGAAAGTCTTTTTTTTTTTGCTTCACGCAATATTCCAGATATTGATCCTGTACCACGTGTGTTCAAGTAACAATAATAATAGTTATCATAAGGAAGAATCATTAGGAATCAGTAATGTTAAGATTATCATTCACAAGAAAAGGTTGAACATTAAGCACCTGAGATGCAAAAATAACAAAGTTTCGATTTTTAGTCCTTTACTATTTAATATTCCTCTTCTGACTTATCCCCGTATAAGTTTACGCGAATCGACGGTCGATGGAATGTAATTCTTTTCTTCTTTACCGACAGTTAATTAATCGCGACTGTTTCGTTTGAAAAAGTAAAATTTTTCCGATTTTTTAGATTGATTAGCAAAGTTGCAGCCCTGGTACAAAATTAACGATATTTTAAAGCCAATGTGTTAATTAAATGGCGGCATTTAGCAAAAATCAGTATGTAACAATAACACAATGTATTCAGAAGTTAATTAGTAGTTAAAATATATCAATGTTGTGAAATGTAAATGCCAAAATTTACTTTAAATTAATTATTTAATTTTAATTAATCGAAAAATCGTCTTTTATCGCAAAGTTAGCTAACAAATACGTAATTTGTGGTTAACATTTCTACCAGGGACGCTGGAAACATATTTTTACTGTAAACACAAATTTTCGGCACCTAATCGCGCCGTTTATTCTTTGCACAATTGAACTAACGGAAAAATAATTAATCACCATAACCTAAAATTAAATTTATCGGTAAAGTAGGACAGTTGAACCTCTTCAAATTACGATCGTAAATACCGCGAAGAAACATTGATATTGAAAGTGCTGGCGAACCGCAGCTTGAACAAAAAGCATGTGTTTTATTCCGCGCGCGTGTCCCAGTGCAGACATCGATATTTTTTACACACACTTCCGTCTTTCGTTTTTTCGTCCTTAAAAGTCCCCGCGGACGGTGCGAGCACGGCTGCAGCGCCCCGCGGGCTAAAGTTTCCCTTCCGCGCGCCCGCCTAACGAGGATTCAATGGCATCCGTGTGCGAGATCACGTTGACTGAAAGAACAATATTCTTTGGCATGTTTCTTTGTCCTTTCCTTTTTGTGGTGCACGGACGCGCGCAGCGCGCACACGTGAAATACATCGCCCGCGTTCCCTACCTTACCGGCATTTCAATGGAGCTTGAATAACTGAATTTTTGAATGACTTTAGAGCAAACTTTTTATGCTGCAGTTGCAATTTTACTTTAAAATTTATTTACATTTTCTATATTTAGCTGAAAATAAATTAAAATTTTCTTAATTAATTATTCTAATTGGAACTAAAAGTAGTAACTGAAAGTGGGAATTCTTCATCAAATTCCGTACTCATTTTCTGGTATGTTGCCATGAATCCTTTCAGAAAAATGTTTATATCTATTATTAATTACGAATTTAAGAATTGTAAAATCTAATGCTGCTAAATTTAATTTATAATGTACTTGGTAAAGGTATTTCAAATTTAAGTAATAATTAAGGAAAAAGCGTATTTCACCCTTGGAAAGTTGGAATTGATTTGAAAATGTAAAATTCATTAATAAATTTAATAGAAAAAAAAATCAATCTAAAAATATTATCGCATCTAAGAATTTAAATGTATAATATGGAATGACTGTGATTTACTTATCAAACAATATACCTTAACATGCAAAATATTATATATACAAAAAAAAACAACGCTGGAGCACTTTTCCGTGTACCTTATCAATTAATTAAGCTAAATACATTCGAATGTAAGTTCATTTTAAAATCTTCGCTCGAAACTTTCTTGGCCATTCGACTTCACTTTCGTTCGTTTGTACTCTCTGGCCTAATAAATTCCTTTGATTAACTGTGAAATGCCGTTATTTATACATGTATAGATTTCATTAGTGAACACATTAAATAGTCGTATGTACAAAAGATCGAAGCAGACGGTGTCCGAAGTATTGAATGTTTTTTTTAACAAGTGACCCGACGTGGTACCTACTTTTATCACATTACCACGTTTTTTCTTTATCTTTAAGTTTAACAGCTTTTAATAAACTTTATATTATAAATCTTTTATCTCAGGAACGTTAAGAAATTTAGCTAGTCGTCACAAATTTACTTAATGTTACATAAGTAGAGAAATAAAAAGTATAGCAATAAGGGATAAAAATAAAGACAAAGAAAATGATATATCGTACAGCCAGTGTAGTATATATATATAGTATGACTATGACTGATCATAATAAATCTTATATAAATCACAATTTTGGAAAATATATTTTAATGAGATCGATAAACATTTGTAAGGCTACAAACCTTCGATAGTACTACACTGACAATATTCAAAAACGTGAATAATCAATAAGCTCGATAATATATGACTGTAACAAAAGCACTTTTATCATACCTATGGCAAATCGAAAATATGTAATTAAGGGATATGAAGTCTCTGGCAGTGATAAAAACGAGCAAATTTTCAATTTAAAAACAAAACAGTAATTTATAGTCAATTAGGACAAAAACATTAATGTACAATTGTTTCTTACAGCATTAAGAAAAAAAAACTTCTACAACAGCTTCACATCCCTTAGCAATTAATTATAGCTCAATCAAAACAAAAAATATACAAAACAAAACATAATAATAATAACAAAAGAGAAGAAATCCTGCGACTTTCGGTCCTGCTTGCTTTTTTTTGTTTTTTGTACACGCGCGCGCTTCTCGTGGGGTGCATCAAATAAACTCGATGACGACCAGCGGAATCTCTCTCTCTTGTGTGAATGAAATTAACGCGGCCCCGCCATGTTTTATTATTTAGCCACAGTGAGACGACATGCGACGACGACGACAAGATGGCTGCTGCCGGCGCACATATCGTTGCCGTCGCGCGCCCTCAATGGGCGTTCGCGGCGTACTCCTGCTGCCGCTGCTGCACGTTCGCGTGCTTCGTGCGCGTGTGCGTGAGCAGCGTGTCGCTGCGCGTGTACACGGCCGGGCAGAGCGGACAGGCGTAATTCCCGGGGAAGTGCACGTAATAGTGATTGCGCACATTGGTTACGACCTTACCGCACAACGAACACCGTCTCCTCTCGTCCGTGCTACTCTGTCTCTCAAATATCTGTGATATCCGCCAATTTTTCAGGTCTGCAACAACAGAAACGAGTCTAAGTCAGCGGGCTTGTTTTTTGCTTGGTCACCTATGGCTTTGTTTTTTATTGGTTAATTTATTTTGATTGGGATGATTTTGTTTCGTTCCACTTTCTTTGGCCTTTCGACGCAGTTTTGTGCGCGTATATAGGTTTGTAAAATCAAAGAGCTGGCATCAAGGATATCGCAGTGTAAAAAGATATATATATGTATATGGGCTTGCGCGTGCATTTTAGCGTGGATTATTTGTGAATGATTTTACAATGCTATATCCTTTTGAGAAGACAGAGAAAGTTTATCGATAAAAATGAAGGTGTTTTCTTTTTTTATTATTGCACATGTAATGTATAATGTAAATATATAAGTAAATGATTAATGATATTCAGTCAGAGAATTTTATAAAAACATTGTGGACACAAGATAATAGTACGTTTTTTAAATTATAATTGTTCAAATATTTCATTCCAGACAGATTAGATCAGAGAATTCCAATCGGACTAATTAAAGCCACTCAATCGTCATTTTCGAACTTTCCTCAAAGTATTTTGGATTGTGTGTGTGTGTGTGTGTGTGTGTGTGTGTGTGTGTGTGTGTGTGTATCTATGCATAGTAAAAGCGCAGAATCAGCTGTAAAGAATACACATATCAATTTTCACATCTTTCTAAAAATGTTCAATTTTGGAAACTCATATTGCAAGTAACAAAAAGCGAGAGACGACACTCCACCCGCGATCAAAAGCTGCACCGAAACAACATCCATCGAAAGAACTCCGCATCATCACCTGGCAGGTAGAGCACAGCAACTGCAGCAGCGATTTTCAATAACCGTGCGCTTAAGCCTCCCCACCGCACACCCTTGCATACATTATCGATAGAATGCGCATACACACACACCGGGCACTTAGATATAGAAGGATGTGGATAAATAGACAGAGACAGATATATAGAGATACAGACAGAAAGACAGATAGAGGGGGAGAGAGAGAGAGAGAGAGAGAGAGAGAGAGAGAGAGAGAGAGAGAGAGAGAGGAGGGAGAGGGAGAGAGAGAGAGAGAGAGAGAGAGAGAGAGAGAGAGAGAGAGAGAGAGAGAGAGAGAGTCAACGATCGGCCGGTTTATTACTCGAAATTCCACGGCGCGTATACCGCCTGCGTGGAATTTTCTCTCTCTCTCTGGCTCCAGCTATATAGGCAGGCTCATCGAACCGTTCCATTAACGCGCCCAGCGCCACACTGAAAAGTCGATAATGGAAGGGTGGTAGGGATAGAGGATGAGAGAGAGAGAGAGTATAGAGGTAGAGATAGAAGCATGAGTCGAACGCAGTTTCTTGGTTGCGGAGCGCAGTTACGAAGCGGAAGTTAGCGTCTTTGTCCCTGCAGGAAGAAATGAATGTAAGCGGTGGAAGAACCACGATTGCTTTTTCAATCGCTGAAACGAGCTGGATTTGGCATTGGAAACAATATCTATATACCTTATTGACATTGTATTTTTGTTTGAATAAAATAATGATAATTGTCTTTGGAAATGGATTCCGAATACTGTTATTGATCTAGTTCAATTGAATCGATATAACTTTATTCGCGAGTAACTCCAAATGTACGAATTGAAAATTTTATAACGATGCAACTAACCTGTAAGTGGATGATTGTATGACCTCAATTTCTCAGTCAAAGCAAACCTAGCCTGCGCGTAAGCTGGAAATTTAAAGTGTCCACATGGGGGGCGATTCGTTTGGATAATTTCGAAAATTACAACCAAGTATTCGGAAGAATTTCTGTATGAATTGTCGATTTGAACGTTTAATTTTAACGGAAGTTTATTTAAAGAATAAGATATACTTGGATAGATTGTCAGATGATCGAATTATTTTTAAATAAAATATCGAATTTATATCTTTAAATAATTATTTCTAATGCGACTATTTTAACTTTTTTCGCACCTTCGTCCTATAATACTTGATTGCAGATTTCGTTAACGTTTCCGGTCCACTTAAGTGGCAAAACTATTGGTTTTTTTTTTCGAACGATGTAAAATAAAATTTGCAAAATTAACTTTAAATTATTTCGTCCCACATAGCCATAATGAAATATCCGTTTCGAATAGACTGAAAGTTATTTTAATCTTAAAGCATGTGCAGTCTTTTTTTTTTTAGAATAAAATATAATAATAATCAGCGAAAATTATCACAAGCACGCATTTAATAAAAATGGCAATCCAATTAGAGAGATTGATCTTTTTAATAAAGATTGAAATCTTGATATTCCAAGAACTTACAAGCATCGATCACTCGGTGTGGAAATATTTGTTGCCATATACTCTGGAAATAGAATCTACTTCGAGTGCATTAGTAACACAGCAATAATAGCAGGACAACAAATAATCGGGCTCTAATTTTAACTAATTAATCATTTGTTTTCAGATATTTACGAGAATACGATAATCTCATTAGATGATGACGTTAAATAAACTACCCACTCAGAGCTGACATCCCGCGTATATCCTCGTTCAGTTTCCCGTCGGACAGACAATTGACTTCTTCCACTTAAACGATACAATAAACAAACTGGCCATACGTAAAGAGCAAAATAAGCGGGTTTAAAATTTTAAAACGTTTGTGCTATTTCTACTGTACGAACACACGACGGTTTTTGTTTTAGAAAAATTGCATGTATACTTACAATTCATATCGTTTAGTAATATAATGGATTCAATGAACATCAGCCTTTTTATTCGGAAACAAAAGTTTATAATCTTCAGCAACCAATAAATAACGTTTAATTAAAGTAAGCTGTCGAGAAATCCGATAACCAAAATATCGGTCAAAAACCCGCAACTCTGCCCCGAAAAAAAAAAATGTACCTCACACCGTTCAAAAGCCAGTTAACCATCAATGCACATTATACGATTTACAGTAGCAACAAAAGCCTCATTAGCACGGGGCGCACACTCGAGCAAACATTTAATTGACTGTAATTGGCCGCGCGCAATCTGGTCCGGTAAAATCGCTTACACGCACACGCACGTAAATGCGTCTCTCTTATCGAACGAGGTTGCGCCGCCTTGCCCACACCCCCGCATATCGATCGGCGCTGCACGCACACATTGCGAGGAGAGCGCCGGCGGGACCACTTGTTGCTGCTATGGTCATTTTTTAACCGCGCGCCGTTCTATCTCTCTCGTTCTCGTTTCGAGGCATTTTTGCGGCGAATTTCAGGGCAGATGCCGGGATGCAGGCTAATTTCGGCGATGGTCTTTGTTGCGGTGGGGAGTTTTTTTTCTTTTAGAGGGTGCAGATGTTGAAATTAGGGAAGTAACGCTGGGCGTGTAAAAAAAGTTATCTGGAATGTTGATTGTATTATCAATAATTACATTCAGCTGTACGTAGAATTTAAAGTAAAACTTGGTGGCGGTATTTGTGCTTGAAATTATAATAAAAATAATGTGTGGTATAAGAAAAAGATAAAACAAGATAAAAAGAGGGTGTCAACGAAAACGAGAAAGTAACGGAAAAAAAAGTGGAGACTGTTTTGGTTAACGCACAATCAAGTTTAATCAAACAAATTAGTATATGAAATACATTAAAATGCACATGTGATTATTTTTGCGAAGTCTTTATTTTGCTTTTTTTATAGTTTCTTTTTATATCATTATTTTGCTGCGATCGTAATAATAAATCAACTGTTATAAACATCTATATGTTATATATCTAAAAAATTGAAAGAAAATTTGTGTGCTTCTCCTCACATAACAATATAATATGCATCTTGCAGTAAAACTGAGAATCTTCGAATGATGGATGATATCTGTATAAACATACAAAGAATCGAGAAAATCGTAAACGCAACGAGAAGGCATCTACAAAGAAGATCTTGTACAAGATCTTAAGATATTATAGTAAATTGTCCCCCAAAAATCCTCACCTCTTATTTGTAAAAGTCGATTTAATTGAGCTTTTAAATATATATATATATAATGTATAACCTCAAAAATGTTTATAATAGGAAGTGGTGGGTATGTGGTAGTTGTGTGTGTGTGTCCGTATGTACATATCGGAATTTTTTTGTCGCTCTCTCAACGCAAGAACCTGCAAGTCATCCAAGCTTGCTGCTGCGGCCAAGTATAAAAAAAGACGGATGTGTTACGCACTAGTACACCATCGCGACACCATCTTTCTATATATCACACGCAAGGAACAACCCCCTTATCTCGTCGCGACATCGTTTAGCGACACGCGCGCAGTGTCGTATACATATCAATAATAATAAGTAATCCAAGAAGGCAACAGCTCGGAACTCAATGAAAACGCACCTCGCGTAACGAGATTTTTAGCACCATTTTACACTCTCGGAACAGAGCAGTGGCGTCACCGTAAACCAAAAGAAAGAACTGTGTGTATATATCCACCCTCAGCCTGTCACTTTACAGGCGCCACGGGCGTAACACGATTCCGCAATCGCTTAGCGGCATAGCGTAACGAAGGCAACCATATACCCAACCCGTGACGCATATATACGTGTGTGTGTGTGTGTGTGTGTGTGTGACGCGAGTGATTGACCGACGGGCCGGTAAAAAATTCAGGCGCCACCGTCTAGACAACCGCGCGCGTCAATTTTATCAGGCCTCTATACGCATACACACCCACACACGTGAGATGCATCGACAGCCGATCGAATGTCTAATGAATTGACCAATCCATCCGCGCGATACATATTTTTTTTATCTCTTTCCCTTCTCCCTTAATCGAGTTACCCCGCGCGCGCGGCCTAATGGAGCGACCAAATGAAAATTGAAAGGGAGAACCGAATGAAAATTTCAACGGCCCTCTTTGAGAGCTGCCTTCAATTTACTGCCTCTCCCGATAATTTAAATTTCTTTTTACATTCAACGCGGATAAAATAAAAAGCCGAGCACGATCGGTTTCGCGCCTCCTCTCGTTATATACGCGAGCGTGCAGCGAGAACGAAGTAATAGCTACGTTATACGCGCGCACAGCCTATTGTTTTTCAGCCCTTCTTGTTGTGCTGGCCTCGTTCGCCTTTAACGGAGAAACACAAAAACACCGCGCAATATCGAGCCGACGGTAAATGAGGAAGGGCACCGCGCGCTTTTCTTTTCTCTAAAGACCAGTTGCCCTTTTTGTATCACTCACCCGGTCCACAATCGCCTCTTTTCTTTTCCTTCGCAATTTTTTTAAATCACAATTTCAGTCTGACGGTGACGCCGATTACTATTTTTTCTTCTCCCTCGTGACGCACGCGCGTATCACGACCCTTTTCAATAGAGTCTACTCTCTCGAAGTGTGCAGCAGCGTAACCGGTGTCGTCCAATTAGTGTAACAACAATTATAATCGTAATTATAATGACGTCAGTTCGGTCGAAGTGTATAGAAGGTTCACGTGTGTCCGTGTGTGTAATATCTCTAGATTAGCGTCTTTACAAGACTTGCTGCTTGCGCACCTCAGGCCCGAGACAATAACGAAAACGTATTTATACGAATACATGTGTATACCTCTTATGCACGACGTCGAGATATATTATATACATAACACGGGTTTTTTATAGTTATATACACACGCAAATATTGTAGTTTGTTATATTTTATATATATTCACGTACAAAGAGATTAATAATAGCGACGTTTCTTGGATCCGTACGGTCTATATATATATCGCGAAGCAATGTACAAGGAACCGCGTTTTAAAAATTTTTTTCAAGAGTAGGAAAAAAGCTGTTTTCTGTACACGATCGTCAGCCGACGGTTTACTTTCAATCAGTATGTAGTACTATTTGCGAGAGCGAAGAAGGAAAAGCTCGACGCTGTGAATATCATAGTTTCGCGCTACTGTTACACTCTTGCAGCATCCCCTTTGCCTCTCTTTCTTTCCTTACTCGCGCTGCTGTGTATATATGCGCGTTGAGCAGCCTCGTTCCTCGTATATATGGAAGAATAAAAAAAAAAGAAGAACAGGAAAGAAAGAGGCGCTTACTTGTGTGTATACGGAGAGAGCAGCCGCGATGAATGATTGGATCCGAATGAAAGTGGGCGTGTGTGTCACGTTTTCAAATATGAACTTTTTATTTTGCAAGAAAAAACATTTTGCAGGTTAATCAACAGTAAAATACAGTATTAATTTATTATAAAATAATAATAATCCGTACCTACTCCGTTATTATAATAATATATCACTCTTCCTCTCTTTGACGCTTTCTCGCTCGAAATTTTGCTGTTTTTATTATTTTTTTTTTTTGCTTCTTCGTCCCTTTCACACTCTTTCTCTCTCTTGCGCGGCCTGATATAACTCTCCTCTCTTTCTCTCTTATCTCGCTCGCTCTTATAAAGTTTGGCATTTCGTCACAGCGCGTATATAATTGCGTTTTCTATATTCTTTCTTTCCCTTTTTGCTCTCCACCTCGTCGACGACAGAACAAAGTCAACCATATCACGTATATTTACTTTTTATTTTGCTTCGTTAAGACAAGTGATATACCAAAGAAGAAGAATAAGGGAAAAAAATATTCTCTTTCGTTTTCTCTTATCCCCTCTTTCTGCCCCCTTGGGTGATAACGCGCTCGCCCTGTTCTCTCTCTCTCGTTTCTCTATCACTCTCACACTCACTCTCACACTCAATATTGCACGATTCGATTTTTTTTAATTAATTATTTATTTATTTATTTAAATTCATTAAATTCATCTTCAATTTCAATAAGGTGTTAGCACCAATCTATTATATCACAATGTTCCACTCCACACCACGCAATTGTAAATATATAAATACCTATACGTAATAGTAGTAGTAGCGATAGTTTTTTTTTCTTGTTTAGTAAATAGTAGTAGCGGTAATAGTAGTAGTAATAGTAGTTATGCAATAGTGATAGCAGTAGGTAATTTCTCTCATCCATTTTCTATATAATCTTCGTTCCTTGCCTCATTTCTTTTCCTCTTTAGATTCAATAAAAAAAGTTTTTAGGTGTGTATGTAACAGCCTGACGGACCCAGTGATCCTCGCGCTTTTATTTTTTTTCTCCTATCACTGTGTAAAATTCATGTGCCGAGTATTTCTCTCTTTCTCTCGCTCCCTTTCGCTCACGCATTCACTCGTTCCCCAGCTTTACGTTTTTGTTTTATTTGTGTCTTTTTTTCTCGGATTCTCTCTCGTTCTTTCTCTTTCTCTCTGTTCTGGCATTCCGCGAGGTTGAGGACGGATCTCACGCTCTCACTTTCTCTCTCTCTCTCTCTCTCTCTCTCTCTCTCTCTCTCTCTCTCTCTCTCTCTCTCTCTCTCTCTTGTACGTTCGCGTCCAAAGCCACTAGATTTCGTCGCGCGAGCTGTCGTCGACGAGTTCGGCTTTAACATGAGTCTCTCTTCATCTGACGGTGGTAAATAATAATTTAATTGTGCCGTTAGAACATGTTACTTAACGTTAAGACTTTTAGAACAAAAATATCCATTAAGTATGCAAAATAAGTAAATTCGATTTGTAGAAAAAATACTAACAACAAACGGATATAAATTAATTGGGATTCTAAAAATCCACGTTAAAGCTCGAATCCATGACTGCTAAGCTTGATGTTATGTTGCGCTTATGCTATGTTATCCCCAATCGAAATCAAATTCAATATCGTATATACAATGGACCCTCAATTTCGTATCTTTACATTTAACATTGGATCAAATTTGATTAAAAGTACTGAGAAAAAGAAGTCACCTTTACGATTCTTAACGATGTTTGTCTTTCCCATACCTTCGTTAAAAGTAAACATTTGGCAAGTACAGAGGCAGGTCCAAAACTTGTATTAAAAATTTTGCAACATGTATATTTTCTTTATTTCCTTTCGCTTTTAAATATACATCTAATGACTTCAGACGCACAGCAGCAGACGACTTATCTAGCGACGACGACAGATAATTAAAAAAGAAAAAAGAAAATTAAAGATCGTAGCTGAAGCGATAGTTATAAAAGAAGATTTGCCTGCTACGTTTCCACCGTGCCGCGAGTATACACATACGCGCTCGCGCGTGCGCAAAACAACAGGAGAACAAGCTCTCGCGCTATATAACATCATGCTCGTGTATGTGTGTGTGTGGGTGGTTGTCGGAGAAAAATAAAAAAAGACAAGCCGTTGTGGAACAATAAATTATAAAATAATTCAGAACAACAGAGCGGAGCTTACACGGAGAAGACACGTTGGCGTGTGCTTTCGGTACAATCAGGCGCACCTTACAGAGTAAAATAAAGGTAAAACAAGGTTCTGCGTATGTAAGTGTTTAGTGTTAAAAATTCTGGAAAAAAGTAAAGAAAACAATAAAGCATGCGCGCACATGTCTTTTACATACAATCTATATGTATATCATTTTCGCCATACACATCTATAATAGATTTTCCTTCGCGTCGCATGCAGAGAAAGCCATTTTGACAATTGCGAAAAGAAAGTATTATATAACCGACGTATACAATTAATAATAATATTAACCATTATGATAAAAGTTTATAATAATATTAATAATCATAAATATAATCCATAATCATGTAACATAATAATAAAAATAATAAACCTTAATCGAATAAAAATAATTGTAATCTTAGCGGTCGTAATCGCAATAATCATAAACTCAGAAGTAATGTAAAAAAAAAATATGTAAAACAAAAAATGTCCTCTTCATTGTTCGCAACGTTCCTCGAGCGACCGCATGTGTGCCACGTTTCCGCATTGTTCCTCTCTCTCTTTCTCTCTCTCTCTCTCTCTCTCTCTCTCTCGCCCTCTCTGTCGCTCTGTCGCATGGACCGAGCAGTAGTCGAGGTCAACGTGAGCTCGGCCCTTGCGCGCATATAATACACATATATGTTATACGTGTGTAATCGCGCTGCACACATGCGCGCGCCCGGCGCGATATAATTACAAAAAATAAACACAGCGGAGAGTAAAAACGCTACCTATATAGTCGCTCGGTGGAAACGTATGTGTGCAACTGCTGCACAAGTACTGCTGCCCTTACAAGCGTAATTATTTTCACGTTTGTTGTATTTTTTTTTGTTTTTCTTTTCTTTTCTTTTAATCTTTCGTTAGGTTAGATATTTATTCTTTTAAGTAAACTCCATGCGCGCTCTTTCTCGAGTATAATATGTGTGTGTCTTCGCGCGTGCGGGTGTGTGTGTATGTATGTGTGTGTTTATATGTAGTCTAGATAAATCGCTCAGCGATTCGTCGTATAAAAAAAGTACACATAAGAGGATTACATATAGCGGAAGGTTACATGTCTAGTGCGTGTTATCTTCCTATATGTATATGTATATATATCGTAAGGGCTGCAGTACGCGACGAACCGTCCGAAAATCCTATATACTTTTTTTTTTCTTTATCGATTAAAATAAGAAGAACAGAACACTCGGCATACTACACATATTTGGTAAAACACAATCGACGGAGCAAAATGAGCATCAATGCGCAAAAAAATATTAGTGCCGCGATCGGCGCGTGTACAGATTTTTATTATTCTTTTGCTTTTCTCTCCGTTCGTGTGTGTGTGTGTATCAGTGTGTGAATCCCGCGAAGAAAGAAGTAATAAAAAGAAGTAAAATCACATACGAGCAATAATAATAGAACTGTTTTTGTGTCTATGTTTGCGTTATATACGTGTACGTGTGTTATTGTAAATCTGAATGTAAAAACAGTTGTTAAATACGAACGAACAGAAAACAAAATCCACATATTTCTCATCTACCAGGGGGTTGGTAGGCCTACGTGTACATGTGTAAAGAAGCATCTTTTTCTCTATTTTCATTTTTCTCGTGTTGTTCGTGCCCCATTCAAACTACGTAATTCGTATTCTTGTCTGTTTACGCGTGTAATAGTGTGCGTGTAGGTGAGTTTTAATAACGTGTATCTTTCTCTCTTGTTTATTAATCCCTGCTTCTTTTCTTTATGTAAATATATAATGCGTACCGTTTGTGTAAAAATAAATAAATCCGTGCGCGTACACAGGCGGGTTAACGCTGTACTATTATTATTATAATTATTATTATAATTGCTCTTTCTCTTAATATTTCTCGTCAACCAGTAACAACAGTGTATATAAAATCATTAAAACGGTAAAACAAAATAAAATAAATTATCCAATATATATATATTATTATACCTCAGCGAATAAGAATAAGAATCTGCATAAATATATTAATAAAAATCTGGGTTATTGTTAATATATTACTTTTTTTTTTTAAATTAATATATTTCGGTATATGCGTGCTGGTTTTGGGTAAAGGTGTAAAAACTGTGCAAATGTGCCCATTAAATTCGTTCGGACTCGACTCCCACGTTTCGCGCCATCTCACATTTCTATTTCCAATGCGCTGATCGCAGTATTGGGCCACATTTTCCCCATCACTAATTAATCGTTAACGATTGTGTCAAGATCATGTTCAAGCCTGTCAGATTTTTCATATTCTCAAATTAATCGCGTCAACATCGCTAAAAATTTTAAAATCATTAGATACAATTTACTTCTAAATACGTGCACGCTCTTTACAAACGAGAATTTCGATGCATGCAAACCATAGCTCTAAAAAAAACTCAAAATAAATTTTTTACTTAAAACAAAAATCACGCGACGTTCTTCCTTTGTTTTGAATCTCAAACATATAACAATATAAAATATTCTTCGAAATTTTACAAAACCACATCTTGAACATGCTCTCAACATGACTACCTTTGGATATGTCGCGCAAACGCCAATTAAAACGTTCACCCCTTCGATTTTTCGGCCTAACTATCCTACCTCGAGTTTCTCGCTCGCGAAACCGTTGAAGTTTTGCAATGAGACTGCGTGTGTGACTATTATATTATTAAGAAGAAAAAATATATGTAAACAAAAACAACGGATTGCACCCCAACCGATGAAAGTTGAACAAAAAATATGCAAAAAAAAAAAAGATATCAACGTGCAACGACGTGTTGTGACTATCAATTAACCACCCCTTGGATAAAATCGTATTTTTAAACGTAACTATCTCCAACCAATAAAGTTATTAATAAACTGTAGATTATATAAAGTATAAAATATAGTACTATAAATCATCCAATACACAATAAATCCTTATTTGTCGCCTATGCACTTAAGTCCCGATCGTGGAATGTCTGTCGTGATTTCCACAGTATTTGCTGCATTATATTTGCCCGTGTGCAGTTTGCATAATCGATCATTAACTATTAGACTTTTAGCTGTTGCTATTTGTAACAAGTACCATAACTTTATAGTCAAAGTTCATATTAGAGCTGCTAGTTCTTTTTTTTGTATCAAACGTTAAAAAAAAGGAAAAAACAAAGCAAAACGATGCATAGGACAGAGATATTTTTCGTTGTTAATCGACGTAACGCTAGAATTAGTCACTTTTTCCCTTTTTCTCACATTTACGCTCTCGCTCTAACCCTCGACACCTTCATTCTTCCTCTCTACATTAGTGCGTATCTTTCATTTAATTTTTTTTTTCTATTAAAATATTTACATTGTCTTATCGCGGGCCCCATCGTTTTGGCCTCATCCGTGCACACGTTAATTTAAACTTTACGCGCACGCAATTGCGTTTATATATATATATATATATATATATATATATTGCTGTTGTCGCTCCCTCTCTCTCTTTCTCTCTCTCGTTCTCTCTCCGTGCGCGCGAAACGTGACGGCTCTCGTTTCCAGTTATCTAATATGAAGTCCAACTATAAACTTTTCAACAACTATATACTCGACTCATCCTGCGTATCGAATGAAACTTACTTCCGCTTATAATTAAGATTGTTAATTAATAGTTAATTAGTATATCTCAAATTTTCGGCCATTTCAGCAGTCGACCGAACCGCCGTGTTTCTCATTATTTAATATAATTCTTTTTAAATGTTTGTTTCCTCTTTTTTTTTCTTCACTTAAAATCCCCAAGTTTTTTTTTATAGTCGTTTTACATACTTATAGAACAGCAACTACGGGAGGAATTGGCACCACGTTTGCTCCCATTTTTTTTATATACGTTTACAATAGCGCGTTCGCTTCGCGAGACGTCGCTCTATCTATACACAGCTCCGTTATACACACACTCCCGTGACGCGTGGGCTATTGTTGAGCGTCACGCGTCACTGGTCCCCCCCTCCCCGTACCCTAGCGAACCCACATGACTTGACTCAAAAAACTTCGTATCACCCTCCCTCCCCCCCATCCCCCTTCGTCGACGCTGCATCATGTCGCGTATGTGACAATCATCGCTCAAATACACGCGTCACAACTAGTAAGTGACGCGACATTCTACTTCTCCATCTCACCTAAGCCTTCAACATCGTCTATACAAAACAAAACAAACAAAACGAATTTGCGAATCGCATCGCTTCTCTCACTCTCTGTTGATCTTGGCGCAGCGCTTAATAAAGTTTAATTAATAAAGAATTAATTTAAGGCTGTCGCTCTCAACCGTATATATAAACATATGTAATATATATATTCCTTCACTCCTTCCTTCATTGCTGGCATTTACTCAAATCACAACATAGAAAACTTCTTTTCTCCGGAGCTCTGTTTATACGACTAATTTTTTTTTCCGTTCGCTAATGACTATCCGCGCAAGTATTTATCATAATCCCACCCAATAAAACTAGTAGATCTTAAAAAACACTTTCGCTCAAAATTTCTAATCTTTCCTCTACTTTTCTCGTTCAAAAGTATCGTTAGAGTCTACGCAGGACTTGGTGTTTCAATGAGCGCGATTTAAGAAACGAACAGAAAATTTACGCCCACCCCCCTTTTTTCACATCAGGTGTGCTGAATAATATATCTCTTTGGCCACTCTTGCCACTCATCGCTCGCATTGCACATATAAATAAACTCTTTCGGCAGATTCGCTTTCTCTCTCGACGATGATGACTACGACGACAACGACGATGATGGGCGTGCGTGTGTTACGCTCTTCCGGATTCGTTCATCTTCATTGAGGTTTGTGTATGGTTATTTTTGTTTTCTTTTTTTCTTTTTCGAGAATCTTTGGCGCGACGAATCCCGCGAAAGGTACGGCTCTCGCACGAGCAAACGACGACAGCGACGAAGTGAAGACGACGAAGACGAAGCAGAAGACGACGATGACAGGCGACGTATAATGGACGAGCGACGATGGCGACGTGCGTGGATGACGCCGGCTGACGATGATGACGACGATGGTTACCGCTGATTTTGTTTTGTTTTTAGCTTGCAACTCGATCGGCGATCGTCACATCACATCCTCTATATAATATATCACATAATGACGCTTGGCGCCGAAAAGAGAAGGTGGCGCCCAACGAGGTCCACGCGACAGTCGCTTCGTTGGGCGCCAAATTGCTGCGTGTGTGTGCGCATGTGTAGTACGTAGGTGACGTTACGCGTTATCGAGAGTCACCCTCCATCATCGTCATCATCCTCATCATCCTGTACATCTCCGTCGTCGCCGTCGTCGACGTCGTCGGGCCTAAGTCGTCGCAGTTCCAGCGGCTCGCAGTCTCGCGCGCTCGCGTCACATACCGTCGTGCGTCGCAGCGCAGCGCTCGGCGTGACACGGTCGGTGGAGGAGGGCGCACAGGCGGGCCGCGCCCCCACTTTAGGAGAGCGTGTTCATGGTGTCGTTATTCGTCGCGGACAGGGCCAGCGAGCCGGCCATGAAATCGTTAAGGTCGATCTTTCTTGACTCGGGGTGTTTGAATTTAAAATGCGTGCGCAGGTTGTCGCTGCGCGTGTACGTCGCACGACAGAGAGGACACTCAAACCTGCCGGGGAAGTGGACGTGGTAGTGGTTCCTGATGTGCGTCACGACCTTGCCGCACAGCTTGCACCTGTGTAGGTTGCAGCCGCCTGGCACCCGGTCAAAGGTCAGCCGCATGTGCCAGGCTTTTGAACCTGCAACATCAACACAAGACAAGTCACTCAATCATTGTTGCCTAACTCACAACCGCGCACCTTCGCGTGTTTTTTTTTTAATATGATAAATGTTTTGTTAGAAAATTTTGGTGCTCTCTGGAGCCGAACCCGCGGATCTAGGGTGGATCAATCCTGGGCTCGGCTTCCGGGCTCGAAAAAAATTCATTTTATGGTTTTATTTGCTCATTTGTTCATGGATCATCGTCACGCGTTATCGAGAGAGACTCGCAGAGAGAAAGAGAGTGAGGCAATAGAGAGACGAACTGTGTGAATTAATATAAAGTTGAAATATAAATTGAGAGCAAGGTGTAGAGAAAGAGTGAGAGGAGATTTTTTTTTGTGAATGAGGTGGCAATAGTTGAACGACGAAGCTGCGTCGAGAGATTTTATGTGCTGCTATATCGATAAAGTTTGCTGACTTTTTGTTTTAAAATTTGATAATAATGCACATTGGTAACTAGTAATAATGACGCGTACTTTTAAAAAGATGTTAAAAATCTTCTATTAAAAACTAAAAACATGAAGACTATTGATTAAAATTTATAAATACATACTGAGAGTCCGTTCACCTGCACATCTTATTATAATGAGTTATTGGAATATTACAGGAGTAACGCTTTACATTATGAACCGTCAAACTATCGATTACCGATAATGAAAAACCTATATTTAATTAATATAATTAATTAATAAAATTCATTTTTAACCGTATACGAAGAATGTCGAGTTTGCGTATAATTAGTGAAAAAGTCTAGCAATAGAAAAAGTTACCGTCTCTCAGCGCGCACGGAGCTAGCATTTTTTATCTCTCCTTTGAATATTAAATTGAAGGCAATCCGAGATTTGCAAATAAAAACGATAAGGATTTTGAATTCAATGTAAACACGCGCTCATACAAACGTGTACGTCCAACCGGTTCCCGATGTATTCAATAGAAGCGAGCGCACAAAGGAAAATAACGGTTAAAAGATATATAATAAAAGATAAGATTGCCTTTAAAAACCTGCCGCTCGCTGCCAACTATCATCTGTCTAGTATTTCAACTTTTATTACACGATTATTTGGATATAATAAACGATATAGCAGCTCTTCTTTTTTTTTATCTCTCTCCTGTTCGCGATCCAACAATTTTTAATGACGCAACCTCGACATTTAAAATTAATAATACAATAATGCTTTTGCAGTTTGTTTTGTTCTCTCGACGCAGCCGGGAAAAAAACGCGCGAAAATTTTGCACATCTCTCCTTCTTCACACACAGAGACGCCCTCTCTCCTATTTCCAACATATATTTTTTCCTCGCAATAGAGAAAAAAAGAAAAGAAAAACGCGCTCGTATATAGCAGCCCTCGTTCAAGCTGTGACGAGAGTACGTCGAGGCGAGTGTATATATACGTATGTGTGCCTGTATGTTGTTCCTACACGTGTATGTGTGTGGGTTCGGGGGCATAATACACAACGAGCGACTCGGAAACAAGCCACTCGAGCGTAAAAGGATTTGCAGTGCTCGTCGTACGTGTGTGCGTGCGTGTTGGGGGTCTCTATAGGTGTGTGTCTGTAGCTCGCGCGGAGCTTAAAGCTGGCGGTAAAGTGTCGATTTTCCTTGAGCGCATGATCACCATTCAGTCGACTCTTGGCCCGTGCGCGCGTGTACCGGCATAATATACAATATAGCACGTGTATATACTCGCGCCGCCCGAAAATTTACGCTCGAGAGAGCAAAATCCCTGGCGCTCGCGCGTCATTCGCGCAAATTCATCGCGTTTGCGAGCGGATTTTACGAGGATAATGAAAAAAGGGATCTCAAACGCTCGTGCGTCCCCCATCCACTTATGACTCGGATGAATATTTATACCGGCGTCGTCGTAGTTGTTGTTCGCTAAATCCCGAGTTATTTGTTTGCCGCTGAAGGGTGTTTGTGAATATTATTGCGCGAATTAGTAGTCGATATTGCTGATGTTGATTTAATTACTCAATATGATGGTTTCTTGATTAGCGAATTGTTATCGACGACGAGGTTTTCATTATTTTAAATTAATTTTGAAACATTTATTTGACAAAATATGAAATTCATGGAATTTGTTTGCGTCAGAACTGTAGCTGAAAATTTTGTTGAACGATTCCAATTGTGAAAAAATGTAAATGACGCATTTTGATTTTTCAATATTCAACTTTATAAATGCCATTGAAATCATTCAACAAATTTTTTTAGCGTAGTGTTTCGTCAACGGATGCTTTGAAGTTCATTTTTTTGTAATTGAGATGTTTAGAAATTTACATAACAAATAAAAACCATGGAGTCGATAAGACAGGAATCGCGTCGGTATATCACATCCCCTCGAAGAAAAATAAAATAACAAAAATAAGTAATTTCAACGTATGATTAAATTAGGGCTCTTCCACGTACAGTTAAAAACATCGAGTACATTTAGATTAAAATAATGAAGAGAAACTCGAAAGCCAAGTGTGATTACTATTTAAATTTAAATTAATTTGCAAAATTTTACGCTGAACTTTGAAGTTTTAGTCATCGAGACAACGAACATGAATTCCGAAATAGTTACGCGCGGTTTCGAATTTCCACGCGGCTCCGTCGACTCCGCGTTCTTTGACTAGTTCGCTCAAAAATCGACGAGATGGCGCCAGTGGTTGGACTTTACGTGCGCGCAAACCGTCCAAGGTACGTCGACTGAATGCTGGGCGTGATCAGCCTTTTTTCATATATATATTTATATATAGTATATTTATAGAGATACGTTATTAACAGAACTATAGTGATTATGCTATATGTATCTTACAACTGTACACACCATTATTATTATTATTATTTCCCCATTAGTCAGAGCATCTGTACATTATTTATAAACTTTATCACCTCCAGTGAGTTATGATATTATGCAATATTTATATGTATATATACAGATTGAGAACGACAGAGAGATAGAGAGAGATAAACCTCATGTTTTGTTTTTGTTAGAGTGAGATCATACATCATGTTTTCCTTTTAGTTTAGCTTAGTTAGATTATTATTATTATTATTATTATTATTATTATTAATATTATTGCTCGCACAACTCATACTCGTTGTTATATACCTCCATCGCTTTTGCTCAATTGCTTTGTATGCAAATAATTACGTATATACGTGATAGAGAGAAAGAGAAATATATAGAGAGGAAGAGTGATAGATATAATATATGCGGCGAGGAAGAGTGAGAGAGCGAATGTGTCGTTATACATTGTTACACGAGTGATTATAAGTAGAGATACTTATGTATATAAATGTACATACAAACGAGTGAGATACTTATGTATATAAATGTACATACAAACGAGTGTGCGTGTGTGAATAGTAAATTGCCAAGAGAAAGACAGAGAAAGAGAGAGAGAGAGAGAGAGAAAGGCAGAGACACAACACCACCGTGAACGATGAATTATTATTATTTTATTTTATTTTTGTGCAAGGAGTGTGAGTAGCAGTAGGTCAATAACTATAGTGACAACCTTAATAATCTCGACTCTCCGGCGAATAACATACACACAGAGAGTGAGTTGAAAACGGCGCAATTTTCCCTCCCGAAGCGAATGCGCGTGATGCGGCCGTAGCAGTTGCAGTTGCAGTAGCAGCACGAAAGCGGAAGGAATGAGAGAAACGGTGGTTCCATGCAAGCTCGTGAAAACTGGCACTGAGGTTACGAGTAGTGGAGGGAGAAAGATAGAGAAAACAATTTAACGCTGTAAATCCGAAAAAAACGGTATTCTCTAATTCTCTCTCCCTTGACGTTCTTCTCGTTCCTTTTACCCCGCCTCTTTCAGACTGAATTGTGGCTAACGCACGTACGGCGCGCACGCGCAGGTGAGCCCCGTTTTAATGAAGTGGCAAAAAAGGTGAGTGAGCGAGCCGACGCGGAAAGGAAAGTCGTACCCCTTCTCGTAACGGACGTTTTTTCGCCGAGAGGAGGCTCAATTAAGACGTTATCATTGGGATTTCGCTGGCTTTTTGGATTATCAAGTTTTACAGTTCGAGAATAAAAAAAAAATGGATAGAAAGATAAATATACAATTTTCCTCGTTATTAATTAACTATCCGGAAAAACAGCCCAGACCCTTTCTTTCGTTCTAATTACATGAAGCGCCGTGACACGGGTATAGAAGGAGGTGGGTAGCGAGTTATATAAAAATTCTATCGTCGCGCTGTAATTACGAGCTCTCTCGCGGGCTGGCTTGTCGTCGAGCAAAAGAAATAATCGCGTAACTCATTGAAAGTTCAAGATTACTTTCGCCGAGTGTAATTATCTCCGAGGCAAAACAGCTCCCTCTCTCACTCAAGGTGTTTGATTGATCGAAGCGAGTTGGAGATGGAGATGGAAAAGGGCGCGAAGAAAAAGTTTCGCCCGCTACACGCGAGAAATGCTGCTAGTAACGAGACACGCGAGTTATTCCTTATTTTCGAAAAAGACGAGAAGAAAATTTTTAAATACCTTTTTTTTTGCTTTCTGTACAATGACCCTTATCGCAAAAAATAAAGTCAGCAATTGCACCACCCCATAAGTGTGAAAACTAATTGTTCGAAACATCGGAGACCGAAATAATCCACGCGCACGCTAAATACCCTTTTCCATCCTTTATGAAACTCGCCTCTCACGAACCCTCTACAAATCCCATTTGAAAAGCCCGCGCGAGCTTTCGCGCACAAAGTACACTTGTGGCTCATGGGTAAAGAAAAATTTTCGCACCCGCGGCGACGTCAAACACAATAAAAAAAAAGCCAACAACAACAACAGCACACCGTGCAAAACAACTCAATAAACGTCGACAAAAGCCATCATCGGCACGCGCAGCGTCAAAATCCGCGAGAGTAAGCCGCCTTTTGACCCCGCGAGAGGAACGCGCTAATAGGATTACACGCGTCTGCGCAAAAATCGCGCGCGTTCGAAACAATCAAAGGTGCGGTTACAAAGGACGTAAGCCTGACAATGCGTGCGGATTTTCGCGCCGATAAAAACAATGGCCGATGACAAATCGGATTTTCATTTCGCGTATATAGAGAAAAGGAGAGTGTATACGCATGCGCGTGTGTCGCTGACGTATTTCAATTACACCTCGAGAGGCGGCCGCTCTCTTTCGTGTGTGACGTCGAGGATGCGCCGAGTGTTCGCTCGATCGAGAGGAAATAGTCGAGGGAGAGGGAGAAAAAAACCTCGCCGAGATTTCATTTCCGTAATATGTAACGGCGAAATTTCGAGAAAGAAGTTAGCACTCGCGCGACAGGCGTAAGGTGTAATTATACTCGAGGGGGGCGCTTGATCGATCGACTGTGAACATTGCCTTTGAGATCGAACGGAATAGAACGATGAAGCTTTTTCGAGACGAGCGACGACTTTGTAGAATTGCGGACACGTCGAGAGGAAAGAAACTTTTATACTATTTTATTTCGGGTTATGCGTGGGGTTACTGTAACTGTCGATACGCGATATATCCTTAATCGCTCATGCCCACCCCGAAACTTTGCCCCCAAGACACACTTGCGCTGTTCAAACGCGCGGCGCACAAAGCAAACCCAGACACACACACAGACACTCAATTTCAACAGCCCCACTATCTATCTCACTCGCAAAAACGAGATAATAACGAAGAAAAATAAAGAGACAGAGAATCGTGTAACTGTGTAACTTTGCTCACTCACTCGCTCTATATATATAAAACGGCGAGGAATTCGATTAACGCCGCTCAAATACACCGCCCGAGCGCTGCAGCTTTACTTTCTCGCGAAAGAGACCTAAGTCAACAGGAAAATAGAGAGCCAAAGCTCTCTCTCTCTACACCTATACACATTCTATCTATCCATCCATCTATACATATATATACGGGTACACGCGGGCTTTTAGAAATCTAGCGTTATGATAGCGCGTGCGCAGTGCAAAGTGTTTGCACGCGCGCGCGCGCGCCGTTTCATTAACGCCCGCGGAATTTTTTAACGCGCCGTAATGAGGAGTAGAGCCGTGCGCGCGAGCGGCGTGTGGATAATGAGGTTGAAAAATGAGATCTCTCGCTCTTTTTTCTGCTTTTTTTTTCCTTTTTTTATTACACAAATTATACAGCATCGGTTCGGTATCCTCTTTAATTAACAAAAAAAGAAACTAGCTTATAACATATTATACATACAACGTGTATGTATATACGAGTATTACAGTACGACACACGACTATAACAGTTTTGTAATATCTTGGCATATCTGCTCTCTCCCCGCGTGAGAGAGTGAGAGAAATCAATAGCAGCATCGATAACCTCCCTCTCTCACACTCTCGCTCTTTGTCGTCGTCTCGTGTATCTCTCACAGCAGCAGCCGCGCCCTTTTGCGATTCAAACTCTCACGCGAGAGAGGGAGAGTGAGAGACATTCGATCGCCGGCTCGGTGACATCTGTCGGCCGCAGCGAGATGGCGCCACCGTGCTGCTCATCATCCCTTACTCTGCGATAATAATACTGTTTATCCGAGATATACATATATATGTATCTCAACTACTGGCGTTGTGGTGGCTGGGGTGGCAGCTCACGCCTGTGATAATGCCGGGTAAGTGCTTGCAGAGTGTTACGATGCTTGCTGCGCATGTGGGCCTTGAGGTTGTCGCTGCGCTTGTAGACGTTGTCGCAGTGGGGACACTTGCAGCGCTGCGAGTCGTGGGAGCGCGCGTGGTGCCACCTATTGCTCACCGTCTTGCCGCACCTCGTGCAACCGTAGAGCCGGCCACCGCTGCCAACCTCCTCGAGGACGATGAACATGTCGTTGTATTGACCCTGAGACTGCTGTTGTTGCTGAACAATAGGCTGCTGCTGCTGCTGCTGGTGGTGGATGGCTCGTTCGTCATCTACATCATCGACATCACGTCATCACACACACGATCGTCTCGTTATCATCATCATCGTTTAATATGCGTGCGAGCCCCGCTCTTTCTCTCTAATCTCGCCTACCGAGAGAGAGAGAGAGATAGATAGATAGAGAACGCGCATCAGCCCTCTCCGCTCTCTCTACATCAGTGTGTGACACCACTGGCCAACACTGCAACAGAGAGAGAAGAAGGGAGAAAGAGAGAGATACTGAGAGACAGTGAGAAGACAGACAGACATCACAGAGAAAGAGAAACGTGTGTGTGTGAGAGAGTATGTATGGGGGCAATTGAGACGGAGGAGAGAGGGTGCGAGTCTCCCCCTCGGTTCAATGCTTTCTCTCACTCTCTCCCTCGGTAGCAGCAGCAGCATCCGAGGGTGCGAGTTGAGTCTCGTCCCCCCGAGACGTGAGAGGGGTGAAAGAGAGAGAGAGAGGAAGAGAGAGGCTGACGCGCGCACGCTGGATCGCTTTTATACATATTACGATGAGGTACGAATGCTCTAAGTTTCATGCGCGCGATAATATCACCTCTGCCTATATAACTTGTTGATATCGGCATTACCACCGCGTATATAACTAATACTTTAAACTACGAGAAACAACACACTCTCTACCCCCAGGCAAGCACAACCCCCGCAACCCATCGAATAATAATAACGAAAAACAGGAAGAAGAAGAAGAACACGCATCATATATATGCCGCTTGAAAAATCCTCCTGCGTGCAGTAGGTATATAAGCTCGCACCTTTCCTCTCTCTTTCTCCCCCCCCCCCCCCCCCCATCGTAGCTAGCGTTCACGGCCATCCATCAGCGCTCGCTCGCCGGGTGCACACGTGCGCCGTGCATCTGTCGAGGGGAGGGCCGCCGCCCGCCTCGTATAATCCTTCTCACCCTCTATATACCAACGCGCGACGGACAAAGAGCGCTTACAGAGGGGAGAGAGAGAGGCATGCTAGCTGCTGCGTTCGATTTCGGAGGGACGTGTGTGTGTGTGTGTGTGTGGTGTTTTTCTCTCTCTTTTTGATGGGGGGAGGGGAGAGAAGATTCAAGGTTGGATCGATACGCGGGAGAGTTTCTCTCTTCTGCGCGTGCAGCCCGCGCGGGGTGAGAATCGATGCGGATGCTACTGCAAGAGATGATGTTTTTAGGATGTGAGAGCGAGGGATGGGAGTGTGGAGAGTAGTTGGGGGAGATGCTTGGGATGATATTGTTGTGGGGAGGGTTATGTCGAAGACGTAAAGATTGACCGTTGACTGGAAAAATCAGCTGCCGCGTATAAAAACCCCTCTGAGGGGGTACACCTCCCCGAGATGGTAATATAACCACCAGGTGAACTCTGTGTCGCTCTGGGTCAAGTAGAGGTATTAGGGGAGCTTTTTTACGCGCGAGAGACAGAGAGTTTTCCCGTGTGAAAATAGCTGCTACGACGGAAGAATATTTATGAATTTTCGAAATGTGTCGGATGGAGAGGACGATTTAAAGATCGATAAGAGAGTAGCGGCAGTTTTTAGCGCGATTCGATGTGGGTTAGGCGGTGATGCGCCGGCTCAGCTTTAATTGACCGGGATTCCAAGTTAAAGAGAGAGCCCCCCGAAAGATAACAGAAGGGCGGGTGGTAGCAACGAGTTTGCATATACAAAGTTATCAGTATATTACACGAGAGAGCTCGCGAAACTAGGTCGTCGTCATCCAAGTTACAACGGGAAAGTAACACACGTGCGTCAATAGTGATAACGGGAGCGCCGGAGATGTGATTGACTACCCTGCCATCCGTATATGACAGGACAATGCCCTGAGAGATACGTGTATTACCGCGGATTCTTATTCGACCAGACAGCGCTACGACCTCACGGCAGAGGGACATCCGTGCGCGCGGGGAAAGGCACACGTTGGCGCCACAAAAGAGCCTGCGAAGCATGTAACGACATCGAGCGAGACGCGTCGTCGTGCAACGTATATACAGCAGCACCTCTGGCCAGGAGAGTGAAAATGACGATCGATCGTCGGGGGGCCGCGCGCTCTCTTCCCTTTGAATCTCTCCCTCTCTCTCGGCAGTGACGTCACGTCGGTTACAGGGTTCCCTTTGTGCATCGTTGTCCCCTCCCTTCTCTCTCTCCCCTCTCATTAACCTTTTTTTTCGCCCCTCTCTTTTTTGCGATTTACCGTACTATTATTATTATTAGGGATTGGCTGGGGCTAAATTTAAAAAACCCGAGAGGAGGCTCTGCCCCCGAGAGTAAGATGATAAAGGAGGATGCTGGTCGTAGGACAAACTCTTTGCGGGATTTTGCGCGAGGTGATCCGCTTTGGTCCCCATGGAGAGAAAAAGAGAGAGCTGATGCTGCGTGGCAGGAGAAAGGTGTCAATATTTAAAGACTATATTTGTGAGTTTTTAGTTGGCCTGCGCTGAGTACTATATATATTATAATGGATCGGAGATTTCTTTTCTTTTTGCAGGGCTTTGAGAGGAGAGATTGTAATCTAGATGTAAAGAGCGCGTCTATAAATAAGCCTTTCGTAGCCCTAATGTTTATCAAAGTACAGTTTAACCCCCTCATCCACGCCAATATTCGATCCACCTCAAAGTAATTAAGAGCGGCCGTTGCCGACGACAACAACCCGCTAACTATCTTCTCTCTCTCCCGCCGCATAGCCGCCGTAACCCTCGGGGGGAGGCGTAATGAGGGCAAGATGTAGCAGTAAGAAGCTTATCTCTGAAAGGGAGTCTTTCTCTCGTGGTCCTTTTTCTCATCCTTTGGCTCTCTTTATTATAGTGCATTTTCGTTTGTGAAATATTTATTGGCTCCAGAAGTGGCACGGGGATGTTAAAATTACGCACGGAAATGTTCACGAGTATATCGGTGAATGTTTAACCGCGTCGTTCTATTAATGAGATTTCGTATATTTGTTGAAAATGTGGGCTGTGCGATTTTAAAGAGACCAAACTCGCGTTGAAAAAGAGCAAAAATAACGTTCTAGCTGAAACTCTCTTCTCTCTCAACCGGACGCACTCGCACCTCGCGTTTCTATCCAACGTTAATTAAAAGCTCGAAACCAACAACTCTCCGCTAGTTTTCCAATTAATCGCTGGCGATATACACGCCCATCGCCCTTTAAATTCTCTTCTCTACCAGCGTGGAAAAAGACTGCCCTTTGTTCCTCTAGAGAGAACTTGCCCTCGGCGTGGTACTATACCCGCGCGTGTTAAATAATCCAACAAAGCAGCGCATGCGCGCAACCATGGAGGGGGGAAAAATCGCCGTGTGGCTGCGGCGTTGTTACATCGGTAACGAGGTTTTCGACGATGGAAATTCCGCGCGACGGTGGAGAGACGACGACGTAGCGCGGAATACAAAGTGCGAGCGACACGCCTCGGCTTTGGGAAATTTTTTTCTTCTTTTTTTCGAGGGAAATTCGATTTTGTAAGTGAGATGAGATGGTTAGGCACGTTTTTTAGGGAATGAGAAGGGTGAAAAGATTAATAAGTTTATTTTATCGAACGTTAGATGCGCCGAGATTCTTTAGAAATTATGGAAAATTTCTACTTCGGCAACCAAGATAATGAATTAGAAAGTAGTAGTTAATGGTCGAAACAAAGTCGAAACTTCCTGCAGAACATCAACCGTCGTGTTTAACTTTTCGACACAGAGAGAGAGAGAGAGAGAGAGAGAGAGAGAATCAGCCGATCGCAACGACGACGCATAATCGAGTCTCGAGAGGAGCGGGAAAGAGAAAGAGAGACAGAGAGAGAATGAAAAGAGAGGAAAGGAGACGGGGAACAAAGATCGGAGCCGCCGCTATACCGTGCCACACGACAAAGAGACGCGCACGGGGAGAGGAGGAGAGAACGCCTGCGCGCCCTTTTCTCTCTCTCCCCCTCGGCGATTAAACAGGGTGAGAGAGAGAGGGAGACGCAAACAGCGGCTGACGCGAGAGATGCAGCGGTGAGGGTCCGTGCTGGCTGTGCCCTTTTTTCGGGGTGGAACAGAGTCGCCGTTGCTGCTGCTGCTTTTCTTTTTTGTTATAAGGATGCGTACCGATCACGATGCTTCTTCTTTCTTTTTAATATTAAAGATGATGGAAACTTTGTTTTTTTTGCGACAGGAAGCCTATACGTGACGTGCAAGTATCAATAAATATTCAAGCGGGATTCCAGCGTGTCTCTAATGAAACTTTTTCTCCCAATGATAAATGGCCTGAGCGCAGCCGTGAATTATTTCCTCCCGCGTGTAAATTATTTACTATCCATAAAGGCGGGAGAGAAAGAGGAGCGATATTTTATAAAACTTCCTCGGGGAGAGTGACGCGCGCGCCGTCGTAGAATCGTTAGCGACGTATATATACGTACGTTGAATTCGATGTGGGGGTTTGTCGTGTGCTGAGGGTCGCCATGATGAGTGAAAATAATATAAATGTTAGGATGTATGTATATTATCTAACTACGGAATTATTGTCAAACGAAAACAAAATAAACGTAAAATAAAAAACATAAGAATAACGAAAATAAATAAGGATGTAGAAATTATTGATATTAATATGTGTAATATGGATTGTGAATGCTTTTTTGGTTATTTTTAAAAATATATTTATTATCAGCAATCGTCAGAGGTTTATACAATCGTTTCTTTCTTTCTCATTGTTCATATATAAATATATTTAGAAGAATTCGTACATGCAAGTAGAAATTCTCTCGAAGGCAAATCCTTACTCTTTTCATTGTACTTCGTGTGTTTCTCTCTCGTGTTATATCTGCCACGAGATATATATACTCGTGTGTTTCCGTCTCTTATACAAACGATTACAAAAACCGCGAGCTCTCAGAGTTTAATCCAATTGAATCTTATTTTTTTTTCTTTTACTGTTTCTTTTTTTTTTATCGTACAAAATCTTAAGGTCTAAGGAATCTTAACTTTTTCGTTTTTTTTATTAAAAAAGTGTATAATATATAGAAAATATTCTGCTGCAGACATAAAATTCAATGGAGCTCACACATACACCATCATTTCGTATAAAAAATAGAAATTGCGAGAGAAAACATATCTTTTTCGTGTTTTATATACTAAATTTCTTTCTTTTTTTTTCTTCTGCACAAGGAACGCTTTCACGCGAGATCAACAGTTACAATCTAAGATTATACGATTATCTTCGTACTCTGCGAATTTCTTTGTCGGCTAAATATTGAACAGTTTTTCACGTGAGGAGCGAGTCTATCTGATGCCTTTTTGAAAACAGAATTTTTCCGGAAAAAATCAGAATGATAGATATGGCAAATAAAAATCTTAATTTCAAGTTTTTGAACAAGTCGTTTGATAGCAAGTATAATTATTTCTTGAACAAAAGCTACTTTTATAGATCAGACGATAGCAAAAAGTTATAATAGCCCTGGAACAAAATCTGCAGTATTTTTCCAGTATACTTGATATTAAACAAGTTTAGATTCGAAATTGAGATTTTAATTGTGAAATATTTGTGCTTTAATTTGTACCATATTTTTTAATCGAACAAAAAGAAGCCCAATATATGAAATTATCAACTAAAATTTGAATAGTTGGACAAACAAGCCAAATAAAATTACAAGATAAAGTAAATAAAGCAATCGAATCAGGTCAGCGTATCCAATGTCAGATTTTAACAGTGAAACGCAAACAAGGCAATTGTTTAATTTTGTTTGATCAAAAAAAGACAGACAGTTGGTACACATTTGAATTTCCATTTTATTTATCGTATACAAAAGTGTCGAAAACTTGTCTATTATATTTTAAATCCAAAAGCATCCTGGCGACACAGCCCCACGTGAAAAAAAGCTTAATAATCGAGATTTCTTGTTACATTATCAAGACGAATTGCAAAAAATAAATAATAAACAGAATAAATTATCGTCCAAGACACTGATTATTACAATATCAATAAATATTAATAAATATTAATAAATACCAATATCATTGCGACTAAAGTGTATTACGCTTATATTTTAGAAACTCATATACATTCAAATAAATAATTGCCCGAAACTTCGATACACCCAATCGAAACGCCAATAAATTATTACTCTTGCCGCGCGATACTAATATCCAGACGCGGAAAGAAAAAGCTATATTATACGAGAACTAAACCGAGAAGAAAGCTAAGAAGTATGGCCCTATTGCTAAAAACAAAAGCAAAGCAAAAATCACCATCGCATCGCGACGCTACTCGTCTCTCTCTTGTACTTTTAGGCTGCAACAGAAGAAAAAGAAGGCGCAACACGCGTGAGAGTCTCTGCCTCGGACTAGTTTCGTTATTTTTTTTCCTCAAATAAAACAAACAAACAAAAGTATTAAAAAAAAAAAGAAGAAAAATGACTATAAAACTCGCCACTCGAAATGCCGCCGCGCAATCAGTCTTCGACGCGAGCGCGCACGCGCGTGTGTTTATATATCCTTCCTCGTTCACATGCTACATCTTAATACTGACTTCGTCGTTTTGGACTCTCTCTCTTCTCTCGCGAGGGCGAAAGGGAGATTACCGAATGGCTGCGTCCCGAGCTGTGTTTCCGAACTGTGTGAATGGCTTTACTGAAAATTATAAATTTACACGGCACGCGAGCCGTTCAAGCGCGAACCCTTGTGATATACTATCAGTATAGTAAGTAAGTACAACGAAAAGTATATATTATATACAGAATAAACAGTCTTTTAACCTGGAAAAGGTCCTCGCGCGGATAACCAACTAAAAATGTATACACCTAACTTAAAACAAAAAAACTACGAACTAAAACAAAAACAAAAAGATAAGAGAAATACGTAAAACTTAAAATATACGTGAACACATATACCTCGCGAAACTATATCGGTTACCAAAGTACTGCTGCCCCCCTTAATATAAAAAAACGCAAAATTCCGCCCGGAAAACAGTCATTTTTCGTGAATTTTCTCTCCCTCGCCCTCGCGCGTCTAGTTTTTTTTTCAACTCTCTGGCACCGGATAATAAGTAATACAAAAAAGAAAGAAGCGCGCGAGTCCAAAAATCATTATATTGGCCTCTTTGCAGCGGCGATTATAATACCGCGCTGCGCTCGCGCACGTGAATAATAAAATAGTCGAATAAAAAATACACCGCGCGATCGCATCTCTCGCCGTGACTTTTTTATCATCATTATTAAATCTCGCGACCGTTTAATCTTTGTACTTATATAGCTAGCTAGAATTACTTTGAATAGGAAAACCTCATTATATCCTAAAAATAGCCTTACAATTACTGAGTAAATTACCGTTAAGTCGTCGATCGTTCGACCATCACTATTTTTTTTTCTTGTATAAATGTATTTATCAAAATTCTTTTTTTGGTCCTCGATGTGTGCTTTAAGGAAAAACTGGCTTTCACTCGGAATGTCGATGTATAGCTTTTAATATTGTAAGTATCAAACTTGTAAATTTGTAGAAACAGATCGATCGCGTTAATATTACATCTATATATTCTCATATAAAAAGTTGAATATCTATAACCGGTAAACAACTACAATTCTATTTAAAATACTTTTCAAAACTCGCTTTACTTTGCTCTATTATAATAAACTGTCTCTCAAATACAACCTCCGTACGTGATATGCAATTCAACCACAAGTTGATAGTTTCCACTTTTTTTTCATGTAAAAATCTCATATAGAATCAAACTTTCGAGAGAAAAAATATATTTATATCCTGCACGCGACGCTCTATAAGACACTACTGCATTCATTACAAAGAAAGGCCTCGTTTCAAATATGTTCACGTCCTGTATTATAGAGAATGGCTGATTGTGATCCGCAATTTTTTTTACAATAAAAAACATACATTTTCAAATGACATCCTTTGCAGTGTCAAAACTATTTCCATGCAAATGAAAAAAAAAATAGAGAATATCAAAACTTTATAATAGTCCACGTGACAATCGCAAAACAAACAGTATTCATTTTATTTATGGCACGCTGGTGAAATGTGTTTGAAGGAGAGAAAAAAAAACGTATGTTTTACTGCAAATAGATCACCCATAGTATGAAAAATCTCCCCCTGACATCCCAGACAATGAATTTACGTTCGCACAGCTCCATTGCAAGTTGACGTCAAATTGCACTCGAAATGTCAGAATTGCAACATCAAGTTACGCGCGCGCTCACATCTGTATACATATGTGGGGGTGCGAATTTTTTTTTCTCTCTCGTTCGATTATCTCTGGAACGACGGGGGGAGGGCAAAGAGACGACATATAGTAGGAAAAATTTCAAATTCAATCGCGCATCGGCGAATTCGATTCGTTTGGCAAGTGTGAGAGTTTATATGTATGTATGTGTGTGTGCGTGTGTATATGCGAGTGTACGTGTATGCGTATTTAAAGCGATTCGCAAATATCTCGAAACGCGAGAATACGGTCCTCGACATTTTTTTTTATCCTCCTCTGCGTCCCATAGCGGGAAAGCGCGCCGGGCGAGAATTCAACTCCTGTTTCTCATTTCGCGCAATATCTATACGAGACCCGCGCTTCCGTTCGATTTGTCCTTCATATATATACGACGCAAATATATATATTATAAATAAATAAATAAATAAATACAATGAGACAAATGGATGAGAGCACATTATAAACATATACAAAGAAGAATTTGCACACGGTCCTATAAAGTTCCTTAAAGAAAATATATCTTAAGATACTTAATATATGCATAATAAATAACTTAAAGTTAAGACTTATGGAATGAATCGAATGTAAGATTATGGTTCGCGTAGGAACGCCACGATACATGTTTTTTTTTTAAGTGTTAAATATTAATGATTGCCTTAATGTTAGGTAGTAATAAATATCATATAAATAAATTAGTCAAATAAATAATAAATAAATAAATAAATATTTTTTCACCTCGTGTCTTTTCTCATTCTTTATGAGGCGCTTCCAAGGTCCGACAACACTTGTGTTTTGTTTTCATAGCCCTCGCACAAAAAAATTTCCCGTCCAAATCTGTCCACTAAATAAATATACACATATATAAAGGATTATCGAGGTACAACTTTCAATGAGGATTACCGCGGACGCGGAGATCGTCCAGGTTGAAATCAGCTGATCACAACCTCGGCCACGCGGTCGCCCACGCGACTGGAACGTGGTCCGAACCTGGACCAGTTTCACATCCGCGGCAATCCGCAGGTATCTCTCATTAATATAAGATTTGTACTTTGATTACAAGTCATTTAATCGTCATCCAAGAATCTGAGGTGTTTATTAGGTGAGAAAAGCTGGATCAGATTTGGCGAGAAAGTGTTTGGTATCAAGGCCGCGCATGAGACTCGAACCAAGGAAGGAGGCAGCCGCAGCCGCCGCAGCGGAATGCGAGCTTGCAGAGCCATCCCTGATACCGTGCTTCAATTTAATGTGACGCTTGAGATTGTCGGACCTCGTTAGCGATATCATGCAGATGTGGCACTGGTATTTGTCGGGAAAGTGGGATTTCATGTGCTTTTTTATGTTGGCCACGTTCTTGCCGCAGAGCCTGCAGCTCTCGCTGGCCACTATTGAACCTGGGTTTGCGTTAGCAGCGCCGCCGCCACCGCCACCGTCGCTGCTCGAATCTAACTTTAACTGACACTCTTTACTTATACCGTCTTTATCCTTGTGCGTGTCTTTTTTGTACTGACGATCCTGATGTGCGCATTGTTCGTTGCCTCCTGGAATGCAAGCATGTCGACGCACATGTTCTGATCAGATTTTCTTTGGTTTTTAAGTTTGGTGCTTTTTTATTTTAGCTCTTTTACAATATAGCTTTTGTGGAACTATATATTTAGGTTGCACAAGTCATCTCTTTCACTGGATGCAATAGAATTACTGGTTCTGGCACTCTTTACTGGTGCGGAGGTTACTGAAATGCCCTATTCTCATGCATCGTTCTTCTATTGTTAACTTTGGAATTTTAAAAGAGACGGTTTCTTATTTTTCAATTTTAAACAGCAGAAAAATCATTATATTAAAAACTCGTTAATTTAATTTGTTTTACTGAAATATGGTTTAGACACTATTTTCAAGCAAAGTGCTTTGATACAAAATAAATAAAATCAATGCAATTCAATGTATATGATACAACAGGGTATTTCAGTACCATCCATGTAATAATTCAACACGCACAACAAAATCGTTACCAATTACTAGAACAAAACAACGTTCTGGCACAAACGAGACAAAAAAAAATATAAACAAAATAATAATAATAATATATTGTACAAAAATCAAAATTCAAGAGAAAACTTCAATGTCTACTTGTTGCTTGCCAATCAGAAAAAAGAAAGAAAATCAAACAAGGTTGAAAAAAAAATAATAATATAATTTTCAGAGTAAGTACTGTGAAAAATAAAAATCAAACGCAATAAAAACGGTATGCTCGACACATTATAACGAAAGATATATAGTCGAGTATAAAACAAAATAATAACGATAGTGGTTCAGAGAGAGAATGCACGCTCTACAAAATGAAAAAAATAAAAAAAATAAAAAAAGAACTTGAGAAGTATCAGTAGTCAAAGATTGCACAGACGATGGCTTCTTCTCGGCCATCATATATACGGCTCGCTCGCGACGATACAAACAAAAAGGTAAAAAAAGAAGCGCAGGTATGTGTATCATGTAAATTACCACACACTTGCGAACGTTATTACGTGTGCAGCTTCGTTGCGTCTTTATGTAACGAGAGGACAAGCCTAGGTCTACTTTTTTTCTCTTCTCTCCTTCGCCTCCCGAGCGGGATATGCATGGTACATGGTCAGACACGCCAGAGAGCGCGAAAGACACACGAAGAGATGTAACAAAACAAGGTGTTTTCGAGTTTTCTCGGCTAAAATCCAAGGCAAGGCCGTAGGCCAGCTTTTTTTTCTAAAAAAGATTCTATTAATTGCCACTATGGTACTTCTAATGAGTTTTCGTATCGGCTAAATTTTCCTGGCTGTTTAATCATTCCTTCGTCATCAGAAAATAAAGAAAATACGTTATATACAGCTCTCGAACAAAACAATTACTAAATTTAGCACGCTAGCTATCGCGTCCCAAGCAATTCCCCGGTAAGTCACGTTTTTTCTCTCGCAAAAACAACAATACTTTGCCGCAGCAGCCAACTTTTTGCCCCACCCAAAGAGCCCAGCAGCACACAGAAGCTCCCGATAATACTTTTCCTTTGAGAACTTGGAGAATTTCGAAGCGCATCCCTTCCTTCAAAATTCCAAACTCCCATCTTTCTTTCTACCCCCTCGCCTCCCTATGATCCAGACGCCGGCGGTTTTTTTGCTGAAGATGCGCGGAGCCGAATAAAAATGTGTATATCTCTCTCTCTGTCTTTCACTCTCGAAGGAGCCAACACGTGCCCCGAATGACAACAGCCACAGCTTTTCGAATTTCACGAGAGGAAAACATTCCGTATCAATGACGAATTCCATCAAAATCCGAAATGAAAAAGAATAACAACAAAATAGCTGTTTGCGCGCGGGCAGACGCAAGGGCAATTGCGCACTGTGTATATGAAAGTTAATTAGCGCGTACTGATAAATAATGGTATTAATTCTCTCTCTCTCAATGGACGCGTGGCGAGTCATCGCTCGAAGGCAATCGGCCGAGTGACAACGTTCAAGGTACGCTCGATATAGATGTGTATTTCTTTATTAATTGCGAGAACGCGCGCCGCGCTGATTTCATACGATCTTGGACGACGAGACTCCAGCTTTCTAGATTATACTTTGTTTTCATACCCGTATAGTTTTTCAAAAACGAGATGTGAAAAAAAAAATAATAATTCGCGTTGGTGGAAGTAATGAAAACTGAGACGTTAAACGATTGTATTCCGAGAAAATCGATTACAGCTATCTTCGAAGCATCGATGAGAGATTTCCATTTATTTCCACTTATAAATCACGCTTCAAAAAGAGGAAAAAAAATCCGAGAAAATGTGTAGAAGGCAGGTTAACGGAGAAGGTCGGCAAGATCCGGAAGTATAAAACTTCAGGGTAACGAGTAAGAGAGAGAGAGAGAGAGAATAAAGCGCGAGTCACTCATCTTTGCTCGGGAGATGTAATAATACACGAGAGTGTAATGGCTAGAGCGCTCGCCGGAAGGCCGGGGATAAATTAAATAAGGACGAAGGACTGGCTGGCAAATTGCATTTTATGCTTCAAAATTTTCGCGAAACAAGTGAGACGTAGACCCGACGGTTATTCGAAATAATGAAAAATGGTCCTTTTAGTTTTTTTTAGGGAAAAGTAGCAATATATTTTTGGATTAATAGATATCGCACGTAGGAAAATTAATTCAAATATTCCTCGAGAATCATTAACAAAGCGAACGCGCTTATACGTGCCGACACCCAACTCTCTTTCTCGCCTGCACACTCGTGTCGGCAAAACTGCGAACGTTGCTTTTGCCGTTATACCCAGGCGACAAAAAAAATGCGAACGAATGACTTCTAAGCCTTTTTCCCGATCGCACACATATCCGCGTCGTTATATACACCCGAGCACAATATGAAAATCGACGACGCGCGCGATTTCGCTAAAAAAAAAGAAGAAACGCGAAATATTATAGCTCGCGCGCTCAATGCGCATCGGCGCGTGGCTTTTTTAATTATGCGGCTATTGAGTATGGAACAGCTTTTAATTCGAGCACGGCCGATGAAAAGAGCGTAGAATTTCCGGAAATTTTGATTTTTAATTAAAATAGGTATATGGCCGATAACTAATTCGTCGTCGTCCCTCGGTAAAAAAAAAACACACACACACAAATATGTAATACGAGCTTTTGAAATAAAAAGGGCGTATTTGTGCGAGTTAATTAAACATGTTATACTAGACCTGTTTAGAGCTGTCAGCCGGATGATATTTGCAGCGAAAGGGATATTCGAATTAAATTAAATGAAAGGAACGCGCGTTTTTGCAGCAGAGAGAGATTACATCGAGAAAATATTTTTCACGTACCCGCCCGGCAAAAAACATATTTATCTTCGGACGACTATGTGAAAACATGTTGTTACGTGCACGAGCGATTTTGTTTTTTAACCCCCCGAGGCAGAAAAATAGGGAACGATTTTCAGGTGAAAGCAAAATTGAGCTTGAACATTCGAAGATTTCCCTGACAGCAGTATACTTAATTATCCGGCGTACACATTCAGGACGAAAGCTCCTTAGTTACCATAATCCGATCACTTTGAATTTCGTATTCCGCTCTCGACGACCGCGAGCGACCAAACGCAAAATCGCGTTAATTCGCCACCTCCGAGGAGACGGAATCTCTCTCGCCTAATGGTTTTTCATCCGACAAATTCGACTATTTTTAAAATTAATCTATAAAAACATCCCTAGACTATATCACCAAAATTCCAACCCCCTGTACCTATATACGCGCCAGACTATAACTCTCCTCTTCGAAAACATCCAAAACATCGCGCTTTCGACGCACGCACGCCGCGCAGGGGAAGAAAAAATTTTCTCCGTCAGGCGCGCAGCAGTTCGTCGACCCTGTCGATAGAGAGACGTATGGGAAGGGGAGAAAATTCAACGCGCGTCCCGATACTTACTCCTAATACCTCCTTCTCTCTTTCTCGCCCGAGCGCGAGTATTCATTCAATCCTCGGCGCCTCTTTTTCACCTCACACGAAAAGGGCGAATTGAATGTACGCACGAGACACGCGCGTTCGTGGAAGTGGTGCGCGCGGAATTTGGAAATTCGATGAAGTCGAATATCGTATTTGAAAATATAGGTGTGTTTTTAAAGCCAAAATTTGTATTAATTACGTCAATTCCTTTTTGTCATCAGTTTAATTGTTTAATGAAGCTTTGACTAAGCAACACGTCCAACTATATAATAGCAAAATGCACGGGAGGCATCGATAATTATAACGATGACCCCAGATTCTCCACACATGAATTTAATGGAAAAATTACGACCCATTGATATGATCTAACTACGCAAAACGTTGTCGAGCGACAACTGATACACGAGTCCAAAAGTCCGCGTCATAAGCACGATGCTACTAATAAATCATCATATTAAAAAAAAGTATATATATATATATTATCATTCGCTCTATTTTAGTCTACGGGGCTCTTTCGTTTCTTTCTATTTTTTTCGTGAACGATTTCTTGGTAGCTGTAAAATCGAGTGATAAATTCGCACTGCGCGTCCCAGTAACCCCCAAACTTCACACGTGACGCGGTGCGAGTCGGCACCCTTCGCACACACGCATCACACGCACACATAGCCATATATAGCTTGCAATACGCTCGGATGAGATGTATATATGTATGTATATACGGGGGGAGAATGGCGCATCCTGCGAGAGCACCTATACATATCGGCCGCACAATATCGCGAGAATACATACGCATGTACTTTGTCGGTTTATATGCACATTTATGTTAATATATATTTGTATTATATAATAATTATGTATGCTATCGCTGCTGCGTGTACGCATTATATGACTGTACAATTTTCCATGTTTCGGTACCATTTCACCCCCAGAGTGGAAGAAAAGACCAAACGCCTGTTAATTAAAAAAAGTGCTCCCCGGCAGATCGGAAGCGAGACAGAGAAAAATGATGAAAAAAAAAGAATCAAATGATAACAAAAAAAATTAGAACAGAGTTAACGAGGAAGAGAGCATTATATATATAAAAAATATATTCGCAATGACAAAACGAGTGAGAGACGAGAGGAAAAAAAGGTATAAAAACATAGTATACACAAAATGAGAGAGACAGAGAAATGAAACAGTGTGTAAAAGAGAGGAAACGAGTAAAAAAAAGAAAGAGTGAGAGAAAGAGATAATAAGTGAACGAAAGGTTTGTAAAAGTTGTACAGGAGAGAAAAAAAAACAACACACACTCACGATCATAATTAAAAACTACCACACAATGACATAGCAAAAATGCACGATACACCATCACCAACAAAAAAAGATAATACAGGAGGTGGTGATATATATATGTATATATATGTTCAAAATAAAAAATAAAAAACACTAAAGGGCTCGAGATTAATTGATTATCATAAGTATAATAACAGGGTTGTGTGAGATAGCAGGTTTTGGCGGGGTATTAATGTACATATACGGGATGGAGAAAAAACAAAAATCAATATACAATAAGGTATGTATATATATAATAAATATATATATGAAAAAAAAAAAAAAATAAAAAAAAATTGTCAACATCATCGTCAATGTTTATATGATCAAATCTGCTCTTCAGACTTTTAAAATATATTCATATATAATATATATTACACTCGACTACTCTTGCCAGTCTTGGAAATAGAGGGATGCCCGTCTTATTATTTTTCTTTTTTTTTAAGCTGCGAGACGCTATATATATTGTACGACACTCTTTTTTTCTCTGTAATAACCGTGTTTGTAATAACAGTAATATACGATTGCTCGTAAACGTATCGTCATATTATTATATCTTTAAAATTCGTTTCTTATTCATTTTTTTCTCGTTATACACTGCGATGATTCGTAAACAAACGTGCATGCATTATAAACGAGGAATCAACAAGGAATCTCCCTCGATTTCGTCGGCCTCGCGCACTTCCCCCAATTTATATACGTACAAATCAAAGCACAAAGTCGTCACACATCTACAATACAGTTTATAAAAACTACAAAAATACGTGTCGTCATAATCAACGACGAAAACGTTTCAAAAAGTTACCGGGAAGTGCGCGAGACCGCGGATGAGAAACTATAGAGGCTCGTGTGTGAAGAGGATGTCAAAAGGTGGTAGGGGTAAAAAGGAGTTTCAGGATATCAATTCAAGTTTTCGACTTTTTCACTCGAGAAGTGAGTATAGAGAGAATAAAGATATGTAAGGGGGGGAGGTGGTGGTTGTGGTGGTGGTAGTCTTACCATCTAGTCCATCGAGCATCTCGGGTGGATTGTGGTGCTCGGACGATTCGATCCCCGGCACGCTGTCGTTGAGCTGTCCCGGCGTCGGGCCGCTGTCCTCGCTCAGCAGACTGACTGGGTGCGCCTGCGAAACAAACACAGGAGCGAGTGCGACGAGCGCACACACAATTTTTTGTTCGTTTTATATAGTTTTTGCTTTCTTTCGTACGAGTTGAAGGAGCGACTTTTCACGCGATTGCACGATGAAAAGTCGCTTCTCAATCGTTTGTAGTGCGAGGTGTTATAGAAAATAAGCATTGCTAATGTCTACTGAATGTAGTTCAAGCATATCCAAAGCAACGTGTATGTAATCAAATGAAGTACCGGCTGGATTAAGTAACAAATATATTTATTTGACAAATCTCCCTCGATCAAAGTACAGAACAATATGTAGCCAATCATGGCGATTAAAGCACAACATATACAAGGTCAGTGTTTATGTAGAAATCAGTGCTCCCAGATAGAGAGATAAAAATAATATCTCTCTTCGCGGGGCGGTGCGCTCTCTCTCTCTCTCTCTCTCTCTCTCTCTCTCTCTCTCTCTCTCTCTCTCTCTCTCTCTCTCTCACAAGTCCGCACCTAACGAACGATAAAAATTCATTACAACTGCAACGTGTAGGTATATATACGTGGAATGCCAACGTTTCGAAACGTCATTATGGCTCCTAATAGCCCTAAATTATACAAATATATATGGCACACACGCGCGGACACTGCGGACGCGCTAAAAGTCTCCTATATATAATAAAATAAACGTTACTATGCTCACTTTCCGGAAAGGGGGAGAGGGCAATCCATCCATCATCACAGATTTACACGCGAAGACCTACTTTGGTTATATTTTCCTTTATTCCTTCGTTGCATATGTGTGTGGGCAACGAGTCTTAACGCTCAAAATGGCCATTAATTCTTCACTTCGCGCGTGCGTATATATGCGTGATTTACGGCTGGCGCGCGTGCGCTTAAAAGTCTCGCGGCATCGACGATAATTGCTGCTTACATCGTATAAATTCTTAAATCATCACAGAGTCGAAGTTACCTTTTGTGCAAGAGCCCAGCGTACGGGCGATCAAGACGCGAGAAAAACAAAAACAAAATAAAACAAAAGGCTGGGAAGTAAAATTTACAAAAATGAGATATGTACAATAACCGGCGCAGTTTACGTATATAATATAGGGTATAGGCGAAAATAAGAAGAGCTATCGGCAGTAGGGCTGTGCCATGTAACCGGAAACATTCTGATCTTCCTTGGCAACGCAGAGAGTGTGAGCCTTGCACTTGTCGTGATGGTTGACAATCTCGAGGCGAAAGTTGCCGTTGCCAGCGGCGAAGGAGGTGCGTATCTCCGGTATGCTGTGGCTCCACTTGCGGCAGTACTTGCAGAACATGAGGTTCGCCCGATCGTCGTACTGGAGCCAGCCGTAGGCGTCGAGCCAGCTAGGTTTGAATCTTCCCGACTTCCTTGGCGCGGCACTCGTACGTGGCAGAGCACCGCAGAGCGTCGACTGGATCACCGATATACCCTGACGTAGCACGTCGACGCCCGATGTCGACTTGCGCGCAGCGGCTGCGACGTTATCCTCCGGGGCCTGCGCGCACGTGCCTCTAAGGGGATAATCTGGGACAACAACGGGGTTCGTCCGGTGCCTATCGCGAACATCATCGTCATCATCATCATCGTTGGCTCGACGGCCGCCCCTCACCACCACCGATTCAGTCTGTCAACAGAGAAGGAAAGGATGTGTGCTTTAATCCACGACGCTCTTTTTTTCGTTTCGCTCGCTATGTAAGCCAAGTTTCTGGGTGTTTGTCGCATCCTATCCCTTCCTTCCCGTGTTGCACAGAACTATATGTATATACATAACGCGAGAGACACGCACTGTTGTTATATATATACTCGTTGCGCCACACACACGCACGCGTAAATCTGGTTGCTCGTTATTATTTTTTTCTTTTCTGCGTATACACATGTACGATCATCGTCTTCAGTCTGAATATATACGTTAACGGGGGGAGTGGCAAGCGGAGAAGAATCCAGCAGTTGTAATGAATATTTTCCGTTAATAAGATGGGATTTATTGGCGATACTATTAACCAACCTGCTGAGTTGAACTTGAAAATCAGAGTATAATTAGTGTAATGTAAACACAAAATTAACTATATGATGAACAAGCTACTCTACTTGATTTTTTAGATATATATGTACTGGTTGGACTACGTTTATCAAGTGCAAAAGGTTTTACATGCAGACAAATTATCAAGTGTAAGTAAGATGGATCTTGATAATTTTAGGAAGAGAGAGTTAGGGTGGTCTATAAATTACAAAAAAAAAAAAAAAAATAAATAATACTGAATGCATAGTTTTTGAATAGGTGAGAGAAATTTTCATAGGAAAAGCTTATGCTACAGAGGATGAAAAATTGGTACACTGAAATTCTTTGAGTGTTTGGAGCATTTAAATTGTATAGAACAGTTGTATTAAAATTAAGAAATACGGTAATTATTCAATTAATATACTCAGGTTACACTTTGTTACAATAATTAATCTCATCAAATTTCAATGTACATACTACTGAAACTAGTGATTCTAGCATTTAGCATAGGAACAACATAACACCACACAACAAACAAGACTAAATCATACTTACTGGGAGAGACATGTTATCGTGAAAGTCGGGCATGTGACGGTCAAGCTCTTGTTTTATTGGAGCCTGGGATTGGGATGGAGGAGAAACGGACCGGCCACTGTCCTCCAAGTCACCTCCTAGTGCGTTATTTGACTTTGGAACTGTTGGACTTGATTTGTAACTACATTGAGAAGATGCCTAAAAAAGAAAAATTTACTTCACTTAGCATGGCCCTATTGTTATTTTCATGTGTTAGAAATTTCAATGTTATCAGTATCACCAAAAAAGAATGAATATGCTATCTATGCTCTTTACGGCTTAATGATAGCAACTGCTTAAAATTACTCTTTATCAGTTAAGATGTGAGAGATGACAATTTTTTTTCATCCTTGCAACATTGTACTTTATCTTTGCAAAGTATTATAACTGCTATGTGTGTACATTTATTGGGTTGGTTACCTAACCTTTCTTTATCAGATATTTTCCTTTACTTGTTCTCATTAAAATTTACAAATGTACTTATTAAACTATACTTACACACATTGGTAGTATTAATTAAATTCATAGGATAGAACATAAACAAGGAAAAACATATTTAAAAACAATTAATTAACAAAATAATTTTATGCATGACGGGTTTGTTATTACAAGTGGCTCAACAAGTGCGTACTGTAACTCACACACAGGTCATGCAAAACACATCATTGTGCAATTATACCTTTAGACTGACATTTAAAAAGTTCTTCCAGTAAAAAAAAGATATGTACATGTTGCAAAGAGTTTGCAAAACCAGAAGGAATTTAAAAAATGCACGCTAAACACTTGGGAAGAAGTGCTAGAAAATTGGGTCAAATAAAATGTGCACAGCTTATGAGTGAAAGTTTTGAAAGTTCTAGGACTAATAGCAGATAAATATAGCACTTTGCTATACTGATGAAGTGAGAACTTCACAATACACATTCTTCATGTTGAAATCAACATTTATTTTTCAAATATTTATTTCAAGTTTCTGATGTAAATAAAAATGTGAATAAATAATACTCATTAAAGAAATTCAAAGCATTGGTTATAAAAAGTTGCAATTTAAATCAAGTATACATAAGAATGGAAAAGTTTAGGGCTTGAACATGTTTTTTTTTTTTTGGAGTTACACAAAAGATCACTGTGACTCACTGAAAACGTGAAATATTTGCACACATGTTCTATTTTTATTCAACATTCAAAGCACACATATGTATACAAAGCCAAAAAGCTTGGTAACAAAAAAAAATTGAACTTAATACAAATGAACATGAGAAAATATTGTAATGTAAGATTTAAAAAAATTGTAATTCTTAATTCATATTATTACTTGTTTGTTTTATAAATTTTTTTGAAGATTAAAAAATAATTATTATTAAGTACATTACTAAATTTCAAAAATAAAATAAAAATACACAAAATATGCATAACTCCAAGTCTTTAAATTATGCAATAAATTCTAAATTTAAGTATGAATTTATAAAATATTGTTATAAACTCTCAAATCAACTTACATATTTATCATATCAAGCTATTTATTATATCAAGCTATCATATTTATCATATCAAGCTAGTTGGATTTTATTTACATATGTTGTTAACCTCTTCAATTTTATACAAACATTAAAATATATTTTAATACTTCTTTTAATGTTTTAATTAAATTGATAAAATAATGCATAGAAAATAATTAATTTTTTATGACTAATAAATTTTTATATTATTTCAATTGAAAAACTTGCACTTTATAAACAATATATTCCCTTAAATCATCATAAAAATTTGTTTTTTATATCTCATGTGTACTTTTCATATTGAAGTAAAAGAAAATTTTGAATAAAATATCATGCTTGCAAAAAAGTAACATCAAAATATATACCTGAGAATCGGAAAGGAATCTTTCGCTGGGTGGTCCAGTAAGTGAGACGTCGTAATTGCCTGAGGCTTTTCGTTTCCTCTTTTCAACATGACTCTGTATACTGGGAGAGTCTGAATGCCTAATTCCTCCCTGTGACTCAGGCTCTGGACTTGGACTTTTGTTATTTACACTGTTATCTGTCAGTCCTTTGATCTGTAACGCCTCGCCTGTCTTCAGGAACATAGGCAACAGATGCTGACTGACGTTGACCTCGCCCTTGTACATAAAATGTAACAGGGCCTTCATTTCCGTGTCATTCACATCTTTGAGGAAAATAATGGGGTGTGGATGGGTGTTCTGCAGAAAGATACTTTCGAAGTATGGACTGCATGCTGACAATATCGTCTGATGTGCCTTGAAGGTTTCGCCTACGCAGGCCAGAGTAACATCGCACAGTGCTTCCCGAGCCAACAAGGAACTCAGGACATCCGTCAGGTTGTTTGGATGATTGTTCCAGCGGAGGACGTACTCCTGGTCCATCTCGTTTATCTCCACTTCCGACCCTATAACCAAACTAGCTGTTGTCTATCCCCCAATAGCCACCAAAAACCAGCGTGATTGCTTTTACCTCTCTGCTTTACTTTTTTTTTTCTATCTCTCTCTCTCTACATTATCAGTATCGATCCAACCAAAATACACAAGATTTCTTTGCAGTGTTTATGAATTCACAATTACAACTCATTTATCATTGAGTAATTACTATTTTTGAGATGCATCATTAAGGGAACTAAAATATTTTGGAGCATATCGCATCCTGAACCAGTTATAACTCCATTCCAAAAAACAATTTGGAGCACATTTCAGAAACACTTGAAACCAATGAAACCACTTGATAATCAGATTAAATACCATGCGTATGCACAAACTCTGTGAAGGGACCTTGCACACATACACTAATAGGGAGAATCCTGGCCTCGTACCTATATGTACTTATCCAGCAGCAATCACTCAGGCGTACACTCACACGTATACCACGCGATGAAAAAAAAAGACGTACCAGGAAAAAAATGCAATCCTGCACCTTTTCAAGGACGCGTCGTTGGCTTTTGGAAATCGCACGGCACTTTTCTCCCTCCCACTCTCTGGCTACTCGTTTCTCTCTCACTCGTACACGCATGTAAAAAAAGCTGGAATATAGGAAACGAGGCCTCCTCTCCTCTCTCTCTCTCTATCCCCGTCTAGCGTGTGTATTTTCGTTGGATCGTCGCACGAAATTCCGCGTGCGTGTGCGCGCGCACACGTATCTATGCATGCACGTATATACACGCGCGGGCACGTACGTACCTACACCCCCGCTGATCACGCGCGTTCTTCTCTTGCACGGACGTCGTCGTCGTCGTCGTGAATCGTCGTACTCGTCGAGGCGGTCACACACTCACACAGATACACTTTTCTGAACCCGCGTAAAAACAACAATATAAATAAATAAATATACAACGACGCACACGCGCCCGCCCGCCTCTCTCTCTCGCTCCTGATTCTTGCTGCTGTGTGTACACGACGTACGTGTGTACGGGGAGACGCGCGGAGAGCTACACACGCGCGTGCAGCCGTCGTCGTGTGTGCGAAGGGCGCGATATAATACCGTACAACGTCCCTCTCTCGCTCTCCCTGCCCCTCATCATCACCGTTTCTCTCTCTCTCTCTCGCTCGCTCGCTCGCGCTCTCTCTCTGTCTCTCTCGCACGCTCGCTCGCGCTGTGACGTAGCGAGCGAGCGAGATAGAGATACGCACGAAAAGGAAAACGAAGGATAAGGAGCAAGAGAGAGAGAGAGAGAGAGAGAGAAAGAGAGAGAAAAACGAAGCGCACACAGCAGCACACACACACGCAACAAACGTAAATATGCAGATATAGTTACGTGTCTCGATGCACACAGCGTGGATACGCACATATACGAAAGAAGCGCTGAACTTCGTCGTCGTCGTCTCCGTCGGCCGATAGGTACTCCGGGAGCTTCTCTATCTATCTTTCTCTCTCGCTCTCTGTCTTTTGGCAATTCCTTCCACGGGGATCTGAAGGAATTTTCCCGCTACGCTATCTCTCTTTCTCGTCCTCCTCTCTCTCTCTCTCTCTCTTTCTCTCTCCGTCTCACTTGCTGCGAAACACGTCCTCCTCAGCGGCTCCGCGAGTGTGCCACATTGCAGCGCGGTGTGTATAACTGTAAAACCCTTCAGGGTTCACGGCGCGGCGCGGCTGCCGCAGCTACTACGCGTGCCGAAAACATTTTTTCGCATAACCTCGCGGCGCGCGGAGCGGCAGCAGTAATAGTAGTAGTACAGTCGTCCCTCTCCTCTCTCTCTTTCCCCCTTCCCCTCGTATCAGCCACACGGTGAATCGCGCGCGGCGCTTCCACCAGTAAGCTATATAGCGCGTTTAGACGCGGCACGTCGTCACGTGTAGGGTAAAGTGACCGAAGCGCGGCTGACGGTGCGATGACCGTCAGCTGCGCAGTCGCATGCAGTAGCTTTTCGCCCTCTCTCTATCCGCGTGTGTATACAAAATATACGCAGCTATATAGCGAGAGAGAAGTAATACACGTGAGTCGGGGTGCGCGCGCTGGCGCTCGGTGCAGTGTGTTTACGCTGCGGGAAAAGCGGACACGGGGGAAAAATCGATCGCAGCCGAGGAAATTTCGGCGATGTCGAATGTATATTACAGGGTGTGTGTAACGGACGCTTCGCGAGCGGAGGGTTTTTGATGATAATCGACGCGCGCAGTGAATTTTGTAAGGAACTGTACTTTGAAGAATGAACGTGAAGCTGCCGAGCTTACGGAGCCCAATGAGTTCATTGACAATAATTGATGCATTCTAACGATTAATATGTATATATGAATACGTCGGGAAACAAACAGCTCCATATTGATGTTTTAAATTTAACTTTTTAAGGGTCTATTAGTCGATAATTATTTACTGATAATTATTTAAAACCAAAATCATTCTATTTGTTCTATAATTTTTATAAATAAAAGGGCACCTATTGATTTTTCAAGCTAAAAATGAGATTACCAATATTACATCTAAAAGCCTTTCTCGCTCTCGAGAGCTGTAGCATTCAATTTATTAGGTTAGCTATTTTTGTTCCGAGGCATGAGAGTAAACGTTTCAATTGCACTGATATCTTACAACAAAATTAATGTTATATTTTACGGAAGCTACACATTGTTTAAAATTGTTACTTTAAAAAAAAAGTTTGAATTATTCGATATTTTGAATCACATTTTTGTGCCAATTTTCGATTCCATCACCTCTGAAGATTCTTTTTATCTTGTTTAATCCTTTAGCACGTCTTGCCCGCTTCTAAATCCAAGTTATATAGCTGTCGCGCGGCATGAAATAAAATTCACCTGAGAAACCGTTATGTATTTACAGTATGATTTAAGTCTGAACGATAAATTTCCATAAAAATAACTATCATTTTTAAGCAATATTATTCAAGTTATTGATTGAACCTGTTTATATACTCCTAAAAATTACGACCAATATATTAACCAATTTTACCACTTAAGCTTAATTAACAAATAAAACTTTTGTCATCTCTAATGACCCGAGCACGTCGTCATGTTCGAAAAGTCATCAATCGCTACGAGAACCGTTGAACCATTAATGCCTGACCTACACACTTGAGTTCTCCTCCGCGCCCATCACAGTTGTTGTTGTTATCATTCAAACTTTCCGGAACAAAGCCGCCGAAGAATTTCCCCACGGAAAATATCTCTCCGCAATGCGAGAAAATTTCAAGCCGCAGGCAGCGCGCGTGTGTGGCATATTCGACCGGCAATGGCTCGCGCGCAATGCGCTTCATTTGCGCCTTGTAAGTACGACGGAATGCAAACGCGACGGGGTTTCATTTCAATTTTATCGATCGACCGCGCGGGCGTGCGGTTGGAAAACGCGCGGAAAAATCGCGCGCGCCCGGACGCTAATCGGACACACACAAGCCATTAATCTGATTTCGTAATCAGCAAGTGATAATAATTAGTAATCGCATAATCAGCCCCCGCGTGGTATATTATCGATGCATCGGTATATATTTACTATTATAATATTATGGTAAACAGAGGTTGCTGCGCGATGTTATTGCAGCGCGCGGTGCCCTGCCGCCGGCAATCGTTGTTTCTATTTCGGTTCTACTATTAAATGGTAATTTAGTTTTTTTTTCGTATACAGATTCATCGAATTAATACCGTATCGCATTATATCATTGGTTTTCTGGTCGAAACGTTTAGTTATGGAGATAATAGGCGATAGGTTTAAATATTACATACATTTATTTACCGGATGACTGTGCCTCGAGTTTTTAATATTTGATTCGGTAAATGGTATCTATAGATTATTAGTTGATATAAGCGAAAAATGTTTAATCAATTATTAAATTCCAAAAAAGTACAATAGTATATTTGCAGTAAAAGTATTTCACTGCTTTAAAGTATATAGAAATTGGATGTACTTTATAGGATTTATTTAAATCGCAGAGTCGAATGGACAATTCGATTAAAGTATCTGCGGTTATCGTGGGTTTTAATGAAGAAGCTAAGGAAACGTTTCCAAGAAATTCCTAATCAATGTAGGCAAGTGTTGACAGACCTTGCACGAGCGAACATGTGCACATCACGAACTTTCTATAGCGATCGGAGAGCACTAAAATATAAGACAGAAACCCATTGTTATCGCTATAATACACTGCATCCGAAATTTCTCATCAGCGGTGCCCGCGCGTGCGCACATGTAATGAATTTTAAATGCGTATTTAATTGGCTTTCAAGACTCATCGATATTGCATATTTCAAGAGCCATTACTTCGATACCGTAATGCGCGCGTCCTTCAAGTAACGAGAAAACTTCCTGAAAACGCGATGAACCGGGAGTGATTAAGGAAAACCAGAAAAAGTACGAGGTGAAGGGAGAGGGGAAAGCCATTAGAAAATTATGCGGTAGTTATTGTAAAAAAGGCATCGCTTATATTAGGTACAATCTACGTATTATATGATCGTACAAAACGTACAATGTCGCGTAGTTTTGATTTAACCGAGAATTTAGTTATCAAAGTTCCTTGAAAAGACGTAAACTGATATTTATCGTTGATGAATGTAATAGCTATTCATATAATTATTGAAAGAGACCGTTTTATTACTTCGAAATGTATATAAAAGAATCCGAGACCCCTCCCATCGCGACATATTGCCAGGGACAACACCTTCGACGTTCCTACGAATTCGCAACAAGTGCGAAAAGAAAAGAAAAAAGAAGAAGAAGGAGAGAGAGACGACTGCGAAGAGGAAGGAAAAAAGACGAATAAGACTTGACGAGCGAGGTGACGGTCACGCAGTCACACTAGCTCGCGCAGGAATCTAAGCAACAGCCGCCGTCGCTGCTGCTGCTGCCGCAAGAGCAGCTGCTCCTAATCGCGCGATAACGGAAAACACGAGGGCGCGCGAGCTAGCACGAGAGATTTTCCATCTCTCTCGGCGCTCCGCTCTCCTTCCGCGGACGTGTAATAAGATCGTGTGGCTGTGCGGATTCGAGGTTAAACAAGCCACTCTATCTATCTCTCTCTCGCTCGCGCTCATCATCCTTTATCGCTCGCAGCGTGATCCTTGAAGGAATATTATATCGCGAGGTGGGAAATTTTTATTTTTCTTAATGAGTTTTTAAGACAATCTTTTTTTTTCTTATATTTATAGGCTTTAGAGATATAAGTAAACGATTATAAAATTGCAGGAGGAGTGATCAAAGTACTAGTAATTCACTAATTAGTCACCCGAACGCGCTCGAAAGACAGATGACGGTGTAAAAAAAAGAAGAAAAAAAAGAAGGCTGTAATACACGATGATCATTGTATATACCTATAGGTATATCTCTCCCCCCACTCCCTGACTCGGCAGAAACTCGGCAGAAGTATAGCAGAGCAGTAGCGCGCGCAGGGACGGCTGCTGCTGCTGCTGCCGCGCATCGCACGGTAGATTAGCCGAAAAATCTCGCGTCCGGGTCGCACGTTTTCCGACGGGTTAGTAGCGCGAGCCGCTCTCGCGGTGCACAGTTGGGCGACTTAGCCCCCCCTTACCCCCCGCCACTCGCAAGGGACTCGCCGAGAGAGATCGTCACGCGACCGTCACGCACTCGCTCTTACACACACACACAGACACATACTTACCCACGGGACTGCGCGAAGAAGGTAACAGACTACACGCGAATCTCGTGCCACGGATATATATGTAAGGGGGGGGATGTAACGTGACCGTCATAGCGCAATCGGTCGGGCGCCATTTGTCGTCGTCGTCGAGAATCGCGCAAGGCTTCCCGCGTGCATCTCCCTAAGTATACGATTGTCGACGATAGAGGGAGAGATAGAATTTTGGTGTGATGGTGTACGAGTGTTTGATATAATACTTACGGGCGAATTAATATTGGCGCCCAACGTGTGGTGGAACTATAAGACCAGTGGTACTCACCTCGCACAAACCTTTTGCCATTACAGCCCCGCTAGTCCCTTAACGTCCACACACAACTGGCTATGGCGAGCCGGCCGCGGAGCGCGCGATGCCTATACACATACATACATAGGTACATACACACATACATACATACGTACACGCTATAGGCGAGCGGCCTTATTTTTAAAATACTTTTGACCTTCGCGCATCTGCCGCGCGGCGCCTATAGCGCGCTGGCGATGCCTGCTCGCCGCAAGCCGCGCTAGCGGCGATATCGCGCAGGGCCGCGACGACGTTGGGCGCCAAATTCGAACGGAAATACCTTAGTCGTGCGACGTGTGCATTGTGGTTAGGTGAAGAATAGAAACGGATTTTTATCTGGAATATGTGGTGGATAGCTATGGGACTGTCCGTTTTATCTTGAACATAATTAGCCGAAATTTTAATGTTAGGGCTGCACGATATAGCAAGATTAATCTTAATATTGTATTGTCTTGTCTCAATATTCAAGACAATATGGGCAATATTACGGCTTGAAATTATAATTTATAGTGATTTAAAAGAAAATGTTTTACGCTTTTTATATTGCAAATTAATTTGTCCGGGTTTCAATTGAATCAAAGAATATAATGTAATTAAAAAGCAATTACGAGCGAAATCGAATCAAACGTTTAAATGATTTGTATGGAATTATTATAGATTACATATTTCATGTCGGACTAATAACCTTATTAATATGCATCATTGGTGTAATTTCCATAAAAATAAACAAATGCGTTTGCTTCTGCGACGGTTTAAAAAATAATTAATTTCAATTTGTTTTTGGTAAATTTAACATTATAAATTTATAGAAAGAAATATAACAGCGTGATAAAAAAAATGTGTCATAAATGCTATTAATAGGTTTTCGCTAAAGACTGTATATTTCAGTTATTAAATATTTAAATAAATAGTCAGCGAAACGAAATTACGTGAAACAACTCGTACTGAAAATTTTGTTCGGTTATTATTTTCGTTATTTATTCAGTACAATGCACATCGTAACGCGGCTGCATGCGACCCGCATGTATTATTTAAAAGAGGGAAAATTCCATACATAAATAAAGCGTGCGTCTGTCCTGTAAATCCATAAAAAAAAATATTATATCATTTGTACGTATATAATCACTTCGGCATTTATTAATCACTCCCAAACACCCCGAAATATTAATATCTTTAATGCGGCAATTAGTCGTCACATCCCTCGGTTTCAACTACCTAGATTCCCTATAAAAACACGTTGTCGCGAAAAAATGGCAAACATGTTTTCGAGCGCAATCGCGCAAAAAATCGTTCCAAAACAAGGCTGTTTCTCTTTCTCCCTCTGTCCCGCGAATATAACGAAAAACAAGGGAACGTGCGGATAACTCGCGCGCGTGCTTATCGCGGGACGAGGATCACGTATAATTGGCCGAAGAGAGAGAGAGAGAGAGAGAGAGAGAGAGACTTCCCCGCGAGACTGTCTTCCTCGCTCCCCACCCCGCAGTGGAGGCCGCTGACTTTGGGTTAAACGCCCCTTCGGAGTACTCGCGCATGCATCACTCTGTCGTCGTCGCTTTTGCCCCCGAAGCGATGGAGTATTATACGGTTTTTAAAAAATATTTTTTAGGATAGTTCTCATGAGACTTTTTTTATGTCTATTATTTTAACGCTTTAAAATATTTATTCTGTTTTATAGGTATTTTATTAAATTTGGCTTTTTATGTCTTGTTCCAGGCTGTGTGGTAATATAGATTCCTCTGATCTATAATCTACCTTAAAAGACTAGTATAATGGCATGTAAAATATTTAATGATTATGATAATGGTACCTTTAAAAGCTATTAGCATAACAGATTATACTATCACTAGCAGAAGTTATTAAAAATTATTGTTGCAATGCAGTTGATGATAAATTTATGCTTCTCCAGGTAAGTTTCAGAATTGTATATTTAATTTTATTTGTCCTCATACAGTTGCAAAGTATTAAAGTTTGCATTTTTTCAATTAATTATTGTGCAATACTAAACAAAAAACAAGCAAAAGATATGACATTACAAAAGCTTTGAACGATGAATTACATTTCAACCCCCAAAAGATTGATTAGTTAAACCAATGGAAGATTGATGATTTAAATCGGTTTCTTCAACTTCACCTTCCAAAAGTAAAAAAGTTATCTTTCAACCCTATCCTATTGATTTAAAAAGAATTTCTATTATAAAACACTACCTTGAAGGTGGATGTAATATTCTATCAACAAATTATTATTAATATAAATGAGATGTAATTGATAATTATTAATAATAAATATAATTATCATTCAATAAAATTTTTAAAATATTTATTAAACATCTTTTCCTATGAAATCTTGCCTGTGCACGGAATTACAACGAATATCGAAGTATATCGCGATAAAGTTAACGCCCGGAGCTATGTAAAATGCGTATAATTATGTACTTAAAAAATTACTAATGGTATCTTATGAAAATTATTCGAGTTATCTTGTAAAGCGGACCATCAGCGGAGATAGGTATAATATTTATAAAATTATCCCGGTATCAGTAATGTGTATGTAAGTAAGTAGTTTTTAATTACAATAACTATAATTGAACTTGTTAGGTTCAAAGACTCATTAAAATATCGTTAAAATAATTATCAGTACTGCATATTTTAAAATAACAATATTATTACTCGCAATAAAAATCATCAAAATTTATTACATGAACCAAAAGTATCTTCCGCCTTTGTAAAACTGATTTTCCTAATCGTTTTCTCCAGTCTTCCTAATATTTTTTTATCTTTTCCTGTTTCTATCGGTATTTTTTTTTTCCCACACTGTTATTGCCTATCCATCTGTTTTCAGTTAGTTTTTTAAAAAACACGCTCAATATTTATTTTATCTCATAATTTCGCAACTATTCCAACCTTCGCGGAATTTTGATTGCTAAAGTATCCGAAACAAATATTGTTTTAAACTTTGCTTCTCATCTGTTACAAGTTCTACCTAATTGTGTTGATTTGATATACCTATAAACTGCTTTTTGTAAAGAGAGATTCTTCTCAAAGTAATACTGTAAACACAGTTTTAAAATATATACTTCGCAATATAAAACGCCGTGGGTAAATTTAGAATAGTATAACTAATATCAAATCAATTTATCTAAGTTCGATAGAATGGAAAATGTGTCGATATTTTATATCCCTTTCAAATTAAATTTTAAAATGTTGCACTCGCGTAACGACTTTTGCCGGGAAACTTGACATTCACTTAAAACTTTTTCCATCAATCTAGCATAATTCCATTTTCATTTTTCCGCCTCCACTTTTGAATTTTCATTAGTTATATTTGATCTTAAGCTTCTTCTAATTCCCCTAATTGTATTTACTTTCATTGCGAATTATCCCATTCATATATAGAATTATTATATTAATACTTTCATTAAATTTTTTTAATCTTCTAATGAACTTATTAAGCCAATTCTATGATTTATTATATAAAGCCAATTGCTTTCAATATAATATAATCAAAATATACCAAATTGAAATATTACACAACTTTTCCGGTGTCGCTTTTTCAAATATTGAAAACTTGATTTTACGTGCCAATCCACTCAACTGGCGCTATTGTGCGCCCAATTGATCTATTACAAAAATTTGTACTATATTGAAACGATTCTGTTTTTTCGAAATTCCATATTCTGCACAACTTTTTTTCACGTTAAGTGTTTGCTTTGTCGAATACTTTCCTAGATTAAATTTATTTGTTTGAAAGTTGCAACTTTTTGTCAATTTTCAATAGCTCCCTGTTTTTTATTTCCAATTTCTTTTTTGTGAATACTCTTCGTTAACGGTTTGTAAACGTATTTTTATTACTATTTTTTTTTAAATAATGGAAGTTTGTAATTATTATAAGCTTTTTATCGTTCCCTTTATAAATAAATACTGTGCGTAGTTATTTTTCAAACGGATACAAAATATTTTTAACAAATCTGCCAAATACCTAGTGATTGCAAAGAAACCTAAACCTTCATCGTGAACCTAGTACCTAAAAATCCCCTAGAAATCGTCCCAGTAAACTTCTACCAACTACATTCAAATTTACAAAATATGTACAACCTAATTTCGACTAAATATTATTGAATTCCCAGTTATCCTAGCAACTACTACAACCCTCAACCAAAAAAATCAACATAACAAAAGCCCAACGAAAAAAAAATCCCTAAAAAGCTCTCATAGAATATCCCCACCGATATACCGCGTCTTCAGTTCCCGCGCGTTCGAAACTTCGTCCGCGAAACCCTCCATTCCCGCTTTTCTCTCCACCTGTTCACTCTCCTCTCTCAGTTTGGCGGGTACCTATACACGCACGGTCAGCCCGCGAGCGCGGAATAAATAAACACGTCCGTCCTATTTACGGGTGGCAGCGGTGCGACTCAGCGCTCGTGCGGCGTTGGCGTTCAGAGATCGACCGCGTTTTCTCTCTCTCCCTTTCCGCGGATGCTCTCACCCACCCACCCTCGCGAGCTAACCTAACCTCATCGTGCTTCACTGCTGCATTTCGCGCGCACGCAAGTGCACGCGGCGGAGCCGCCCTTGCAGGCGCGGCTTGCTCTCTCGTCTGGATTTACGTGTCCCCGGGATTTTGATTTTGACTTTATATAGGTTTGATATGATTTGCGGTGAGGTGCTGCTGTTATACGCGAGGGGTCACGTGCGAGGGACTACTACACCACGTGGTTCGCGAGCGGGGATGTAATTATTTCGTTGAATTGATTACTATGAGCTTTAATTACAGGATTATGTAATCAGAGAGGCGGTCTAATGAGAAGGGATGTGTAGACTGTCTCACTCTCTCCATCCCATTGACGCTATAATTCTATGACGAAATTTTTTAGTTTTAAACGTGTTGACTGATCACGTGGGGAGTCCTCGACAATCGCAAATGCATTAAATTAATGACGTTCTATTATAGTACAATTTGATAATTTAAAATATAGTAATGAATTCGAATATATAATGTATAATTACAAAGGCACCTGACTGATTTTAATCTGAATAAAACATCAGAACCCGGCCTCTAAAACAGACGGTATACCTATGTGTATCTTGCGCAACCTGTACACGTACGTATTTTCATGGCAATGGCAAAGCTACTAGCTCACATGCTTTTGCAAAAATATATAATTCCGCTTAGCGTGTGTGTATATAAGGAGCGCTAATAGCGGTTTGCACAAGCCAGTTTTCCCCCTTTTAAAAATCATTATTCAACAGAATAAGGTAAAAAGCAATTTTCCGAAATCGATATACATCGACGACGCGACGCATATATAATAATGAACGTGTAACAGACGAGTAAAGTTAATTATTAACATTGAAAAAGTCGGCTCTATTTGAGCTAACACATACATATATTATATTTTTCCTAAAAACACGCGCGCGCCTTGTCCTCTATATGCATTTCACGTATATAGCAACGTAGAAACCTGAAAGAATGGAAACATACAGACCCGAATAGCGCACGGATTTGACTAATAAATCAGGCGAAAGGGTCCGCGCCTATAGGCATCCAATTCATACGGTACCGTACGATTTTCTCCTCGCTCGTGCCATCTCTTTTTGTCTCTCTCCCATTCTATCTCTCACTACTTGGCGCGCCTACGCGGAGAGACCCTCGCGCGCGTTATAGACTCCGGAAGTGAAAAAAGCCGCTCTCGCGCGCGAAGGTCGTAGGAATAATTCGAGAACCCGTTCTACCGCATTCAGACGATGTAGGAACGCGTAGGACTAGTCGCGGGTATATATTTTTGCGAGACGTTGAGCGGCGAATTCCGATTATCGCGTTTCTCTCTTTTTTGATGCGATGCTTTGCGTGAGTGTAAATATACATACATAAGATGCATATTGTTTTGCTCTCGGTGTTAATTGGTTAATATTATTATACGCGCGCGGGGGCATTTGTAATAATTGATTTTTGCTCGGTATAATCGAAATAATTGTAACAATTATTCGCATCCATATTTTCAGCGATTCGTGCGCGTGTACAAAAGTTTGTTACTTTCCGGGAAATCGAACGTGTAAATTATCAACAATGATCGTTTTAAATTATAATTGCGCGGGCAGTTCCATTATTTATATATTATTACAAAATTTTAATACATTATACGCTCGTCATAAATGTGTCATCGTCGGCTTATTTTGTATACCGACGAAATTAGAAAAATAAATATATCTCGATTACTTAACGTATATAATATAGTTTTATTCAATTATACGCGCTATAAATGCTAATCGAGGGAGATTATTATATATAATTTCAGTTTTAAACTCCACGCGCAGTGCGCGCACATTATCGGGGTAATTTATGAAATTGAATCATATTTCAAGCGCGACGAGGAGATCAATACCGTGGGCAAAAGCCATTCGCTAATTACAAATTGCCGATTATTTATTGTAATAATTCAAATGGCCTGTGGTGCAACTGTGTATGTATATTCGCGGCCCTTTGACTCCAAAGTAATGAAAAATAGTTGAGCAATCAGCGTCGAAATAATGAAAAAGCCGCGGCAAGATCGCGAAGCGCCGCGCATATACACATACCGGCGTAAACTTTCTCAACTTGCTGAATTGGCAAAACAATGTCTGCGTTTGAGCTATATAACTGGAACGTCGCGTTTGATTGCTACAGCGCCCGATGTTGACGAATTCTTCGTTATTAAATTTAGCCACGCTGATTATTTGCTAATAGAGATTATTAGATTATTGAATATTTATCAATGATAATGAAAAACTCGCGATAATATTCTATTTTCAGATAGTAATTGAATACCGAGGATATATCATTGATTTTTACGCTAACGCTAAATATATATTTTTGAAATTTTCATTTTATTAAAGCAAAATTTCTCACAAAGTACAAAATAACCTCCCAATAAATCACCAAAAATCACAAACCCCATAATGATTCAATACTAACATCCAATGTATAATATTCGTAATATTACAGAGTGTCTACATTTACATGGCGCTGAGGCAATCCAGACGCGACGCGCGCGGAGGGAAGCCGATTTGCAGCCGCGTACGCGCGATCGATGTAATATGCGAAGCACTAACTAACGCTCGCGAGAGCGTCTGCCCCGCTTTTTCCGCGTCAAGTGCCATGCTGCTGCAATTTCGGAGATTGCACATGCACGCCGCGGGGACAACGTTTGCGGCTGCGGATGTGTTACGGAAAAGAGAGATATTTTTTTTTTGTCGTTTGCAGGGATTCTGTTTTTTAATAATTTTACTGCGTTATATTTTTATTATTGTTTAGACCTACAAAAGTACGCAACTTGATGTGCATAATCGCGAACTTGAGTATGTACTTTTCTTTGCGGCGCGAACCCGCAAAACTTTTGATACCGAAGATATTTCGAGCGTAATATCGTACAGCTGCACGGTGAACATCACACAGCAATTTTCGAGACTTTGAAGTATTACGTAGTAATGAGGCTTTATTTTCGTCAACATTATAAAATTACTCGCACGCTGGCCCACATTTTTTTATCACAACTGCATCGCCGTCGGAGGATTCATTTGCGTGCCGCGCCCTCATTACTCGCTCCACACGACAACAACAACTCGTATACAAATAATATAATTTTTAATTATATATATTCGTGAATTCTTTAACAAGCAATATTTTATCTCGGCCGTGGGGGTGAATTATGTAAAACGCACTACATAGGTGTGGAGGAGGTAGGGAATATAAGGGAAGAGGATTTGAGAAAGCGTTGGCGCGGGTTATAGTAAAACCTCTTATATTACAGCACGTAAATTCAGAGAAAATTCACACGCTGAATATATATATATATATATATATATATATATATATATCAGGGCCACTTTAGCGCCGCGTGCTCGCGTCCAATTGGCCGCTTGTAATTTGCGGTGTATTTGATTAACGAACTTGCAAAAGTCCACGAATACACAATCATACAGTCAAATATACTTTTTTAACACTGCGGATGTATGCGCCGCGGTGGAGGATTAATTCTACTTCATCGATTTCTTAGGCTAAATATAGAAAGGATATTGCCAAGTCGTAATTTTCGCGGTATGCATTTAAATGAAATTATTCAAGTTCTTTTTCTCTTCGCGCGGAGGTTGAATATAAAAAGAGTTCTAGGATTTTTAAGGGTCGGCGTAAAAAAAGTTTTTCTCATCTAGGTTTAGTGTGCCTTTGGTACTTCATTATGAGTTGTATTTTTTATAGTATATTTTACTTTTTAATTTTTCCATTTGGTGTGTATAAGAAAATAATGAAATTGATTTGATATACGTTTTACTGGGAATCGTTATTATACTTGTTTTATTAGCTCAATCGACAAATACAAAAAAAAATATTGCTGTAGTTTGATTGTGCATCAGCAAATATTGTTGTAAATAAGCACAAATCGATAAACGTTGTACTCTTTAAAAACTATAATATGATGAATTAAAATGTTATTCCTAATTTAATATTTTATAAATTTATTCTCAGAATAGCCTTCTATTTAAAATTTATATTTCAACAAAATTTTAAAAACTTTTCAATTTACAACTTCTTTTGCTCGCTTTTCTGAAGTTTTGCCAATTACGATTCAGATGAGAAATCTTGTATTGCCGAAACTTTTGCCTTTTACACTGGCTTGTCAATAGCATCTTGTAATGAATTATATTTTGCAGCACTCAACTTTTCTGCGCGATAAAGAACCTTTTAATTAGTTCATAATAAATTAAAATCAACTCAATTAGAGTAAAATTATAGAACTTTATTTTGATATACGGCATCAAATGAATTATTTGACTTTCGAATAAAGCATTTTACGTTTAATTTGCAATCTCGTGTGTGTGTATGTGTGATAACAAATAATTCAAATAACAACGAGTCTTGCACTGTTTAAGTTTTAATATAATTTCATGTTGTTACAAACGAAATTCATGCGCGGTTCATTATAAAACTACGAACTATTTCGAAAAATAATAATATTTTCTCCCCTCTGTAAAAAAGTTTTCAGCGTTATATTTCTCACAAAGCAATTGCTTCGGTCTAGAGATGTAATCCAACAGTTTCGTAAAATAATTCCTAGAATCTTTCATTATATCTTAACCGGATATTAAACTGCACTACAAAGCAGAACGTCTGTACGTTGTAACAAGATACATTTTATAATGAAAAATCGTACTTTTCAAAGAAGAAAAACTGTATTTATTTATCGCTAATATGTAATATCATATGACTTTTATTAGCTACCTGTATCTTACAAAATTTCAGATCTAATTAAATATATCACAAAGGTTATACCTAAATTTACATTTTACAAAAAATTAAAAATTATCACAAGGAGTAATTTTTGACTACTTAATTTAACTTAGTTATTTGCTTCATTTCTACCCATTCATATTCTAATAAGCCAAGAAAAAGTGTATTACATCCATGTGAATTTCATACCTAATTAAAACCTTGTACTACTACTACATTTACTCTTGAATTGAATTGAATTTGATTTTTATACCTTCCACCATTTGCCCTTACAATTCTCCTAAAAAAAAATGTTTCCTGAACCCTCTAAAACCTCACTCCCTACCATGATATAACGAATCGCCGCAATTTTTCACACGTCCACGCCACGCTTTATTAGTGCAACCGGAACCGCATTAACGTCACCGTCTCACATCCTCTCTCCTCAAAAACTCCACGTTATACACACACATGCTGTTAATCTCTCGAGATTTATATTTACAACGCTAGCTGCTTAATCGCGCTCTCGCGTAATTCATAGGCTTTTGGAGAAATTAATTTCGGCCTGCACGCGCGCGAGAGAGTCATCGACGGATAATCGCGTTTGATCGTCGCTAAATTAATGAGCAGCGACGCGGCCGCCGGCAGCGCGATTAAAGCGAAGGGGACGCACGTCGAATAATCGCAGAAAGGTCGTGTGGGTGTGCGGGAAAAGTGGTCTTTTTGGCGCCTGTATTAGCCTCGGATGTATAGCGTAGTGGCAAAAGTGCCAGCTTCCGCCCGCGCGGTTTTTGAGATGAGCTTTATTGTGAAAGAGCATTATTCGAGAGAGAGACTGCGTTTGGGTGAGAGAGGACTTTAAGCTTGGCAGCCGCATTTTGGTTGGGTATTTCGTAAATATTGTTTTAAGGGTTGATGAAATTTAGGTAATAGTAATTTTTCGTGTTCTAAATTGAAATTTATTATATATTTTTAGATTTTCATATACTATTTAAAAAAAAAATGTTAAAAAAACTACATATTTTTGTTGAACGACACAACGATGATGATTCTTTGAAAAACGATAATTATCAGTTCCCCGTATTGTCATTTCGTAAAACATTGTTCGCAGCGCTTTTTTTATTATTTTTCGAACCGTTGATTAATTCCCGACTTTACAGCGCAATTATTAGCCTCGTAACTACGAACATTCTAAAATCGTAAATCAATGTAAGCTCCCGGGTTACCTAACAATGATCTATCTCCAACTGGAGCTACAAATTAATGGCTCCATTATCAATTATTAGAAAATATATATTTCCAAATTACTCCGAATAACCGAAGAGTATGCATTTTAAAATAATTCCTATTCCATCCCCTTAAGATTCGAAAACAACACGCGAGAACACATATCCATTCCCGTGCGCAATTGTAGTCATACACACGTGAAAGTTAAATTGTTCGCAACAGCGGCGTCGGGAAAGTTGGGAAAACAACTACACGGGGGTGAAATAAATGTCTTGCCGTACACGGAATTTATCTACTTTTCCATACATTTTCTTTTCATTGGGCGCTGCTTTTGTAACTTTTTCGGCGTTAAAACGCGAACCAAAGTTGCCTTTATCAAAGGCTATTTATACCCTCCCATGCATTTACAAACACTTTATCCCAAGAAATTTACCAACTCAAATATATCCTCGATTTCCCCCGAAAAAAAAAATTAAATCGTACTGCGCAAAAAAAAAGAAAAAATATCTCTCGTACGTTAACCCTTACTCAATCGCTATTGAATTATTCGCGCGGTCGCTGAAACATTCATTCATTCCCGTGGCGATCGAAAGTAGAAGAAGAACGTCAGAAAACGCCCTTCGCGCCCTGAACCTATCGATCCCGCGGGCTTGCGCGCGGGATTTAAATAGCCCGGCTGTGCGGCGTCGAGAGGGTGGAAGAGAGAGAGAGAGAGACAAAACTCCCTCTCGTCGAAAGTTGGCGGGCGGCGTAAACTCCCGCGAATAATTAACCCCTCTCGAAGCGAGGCTCTCTCTCTCTCTCGCCGTTCTTTCACATGTAGAGAGAGAGAGAGAGTAGTATGTGCTCTTTCGCAAAGCAGCTAGAAGCAGAGAGGTGTGCTGCAATCACGACTGGTTTTCTCTCCATTGTTTTCTCTTAATTTTCTTTTTTTTTGTTTTTGTTTATATACTGGCTCTTTATTACACTATAATAATATAGCTCTGAAAAATGGCGCATATATTCGGGGGGGACGATGATGGTGTCGCATATATATTATGATACTTAACCTACGTTTATACATATATGTGTGTGTCTGTGTGTATGTAAGTGCGTGTCTATATATGTGTGTAATAATGCAAAGAACGGAAAAAGGAGAGAAAATTGATGACCGCATTCGTTCTGTATACCTCTTGCACTCACAACAAAATTCGTCCGAAAATATACATATACCAGGGGGTGGGTGTAATAACCAAACGAGGAACAAAAAAACAAAATTAGTTATAAATGAAAAATAACGGTAAGAAGTGACATAATCACACACAACATTATATATCATCGCACACATTTAGGTATATATGGTATAATAGACGTGCTGCATTATATATATACCACACCTAATACATATATATGTATAAGCGGCACCACAGATTATATATGTATAATAATATAATATATAGTAATGATATCATGGTATATAATATTAGTAAAATTTTTGTTCATATACCTCATGTCCCAGCAGCAGCTCGCTCTCGTCTCGAGTTATCTTCCGTTGAAGACACACACATACACACGTGCTGCTGCTGCTGTTATAAGCCCGCGCGCGTG
>JAPYZO010000684.1:0-45384 GCA_030522905.1 Torymus flavipes | reverse complement strand
GTTTTCGGGCTGTTTTGGCACCGAGTCCTTTTCGTGCATGTGTGTGTGTATATGGTATACATATCTTCAGGGAGGATCGTGCGCGCGTTTATTTATGTGTACGTGTGTATTTATATTTATTTATCTTCAGGGCTGAGATATACGTGGGTATGCTTATGGTTATCGTTAAATCCTTAAACGCGACGATGAAGCTCGTTCTACTAATTGGTGAAAAAAAACACGCGCTTGATGCAATTTGTGAGTGTGTATGTAATACACGCGCGGTTATATGTATATATTGGACCTTTTTTCAAATCGCTTGTGCGAGGACGCGCGTTTGTATATAAACTATATATATATATACGCTACGATTTTTCTATATATCTATGCTTATGTATACTCGCAGAGAAGAGTCTTATATCTCTTTATGTGTATATAAAATATCCTGTAAATCGTCCTGGAAAGTGAGATGATCCATCGGAGAAATCGCAGCTGCAAATCCTCGTGTGCGCGAGACGCATCTCTCTACTTACTATACTTATAACCAAAGTGAAGAATATCGCAATCCGTTTATATAAACGCTTAAAATCCCGGCCCTATATCGTATATTATTTATCTAATACTAAAAAGCTCGTGGTGGTGCTCAGAACTTAAAATATACGACCGTATGTTATACACACATTATAAAGAATATATAGAGCAAAAAATTCGTTGTATATCGAAACTCTTATCTCGTACAGTCGTATGACATATCACAGCCTACTCGTGTGTGTAACATGTGCGCTTCTTCTCTATCCTATATACAGCTAGTATATATACACGGTGAGAGAATTTTCGCTCTTTTCGTGCAAACCGGAAACTCGAAACGCGCGCGCGCGACAAAAGCCACGTGAGAGGTATATACATGGTGGTCGTGTATTTTTCCTCGCGAGAATCCGTTTACCGATGCGAGAGGACGAGCTTGTTTTTTTCTCTTTGCAGCCTGCTCTGCGCTCTTTATTGTGAGTCGAAATTACTTTCGAGCCGGATTGTAATTTTATCCTCTATATATATGTACTTTTTTCCTAGCTTTTAGTACGTGGATTTGAGTATACGTGGTATCACAGCTGGTTACTTTCGCGGCAATGAAACGCTTATTCTCTAGATATAGACTCGGGCGCTTGAGATTATTCTACGGTTTATACCCTGTGAGGGTGAGCTTCCTCTAGATTCATATACGTTAAGTTAAATATATATCTATAAGAATCGCGTGATGGAATAATCTGAATCGTTGTTCGAAGCAATGAGAAAACAAAATTTCTTTGACATCCTTCCCTTAATACGAATATATATATATATATATACCTACACACAACGGATAATATTCTACCGCGAGCAGAGCAATTAAAAATCCTTATTTTACACAAAAAATGAAACTACAACTCCGGCTCGAAGTTTCCGCCAATATATTCCGCGACCCACCACCTTTTTTGCTACACATCAAAACCAACGATTTTCACTCTCTCTCACATACATCCACACAGACAGACAACCGCTACACGAGAGAGAGAGAGAGCGAACCTTTGACCAAAGGATCGTCGCGACCGCCTCCCGCTAATGGACTTTTCGACGTCGCTTTCTATATCTATATACACGCGCGTTACGTAAGCTCTCTCTGTGGCCTAGTTCCCTCCGCCGGCGGGCGGCTCGTAAGTCACGCGGTTTTCGCATGGTGCTTCGGCCGCCCGCCCATACAGAGGGGGATGCAGAGCCAGCAGGCTATTTGGCCGATTGCCAAATCGGCGACGATCCCTCGATCTCTCTCTCTCTCTCTCGTCGATTGATACATATAACGGTTGTAATATGTGTGGGGGTATGTGCAGACAGATACGATTCTCACTCTTTTTCAGACACGTATACTCGGCCTTCGGATATGCGGCGTGTCAAATTGTCGCGGCTCAAGGGTCCAGTCAATCGCGTCCATTTGAGCTAGGCGCGTCACGTGCCCAACGTCGATTATTGTACGATCCCCGAAGGCCGAGCTTTATTTTTACTTCATACATGCATATACTATAAAGCAAAGAATTCAACGGTGGTGTGACATTGAGATAGCTGTGCATCCTCTCGCGTGCTGCGGTATTAATCCATCACGACACGCCGTGTGTGTGTATATATAACCGTACCGGCATCATCATAGAGTTGCGTCACACGCATATATCCTATCTATACTCTCACGTGACATTCGTTCGCGCTCGCGCCACGGTTATAGATACATAATAGATAGATATATGGGTTCGCGGCCGCGCGCATGATATCACACCCGTCGTGCGAGTTACCTGGACTGCGATAAATCGTGGACATGAAAATCCCGGCGCTGGCGGCCCCGCGCTGCCAAGGCCTCTCTGTAGTACAGATCCGGGGGATGGCTCTCCCTCGTCTTCCGGGCTGCTGCTGCCTCAATCCTCCTCCTCCTCCTCCTTCTCGTCACTCAGCTGATGTTTAATCTTCGGCTGACGAGATGCTTTTCTGCTACAAAGTCTTTTCTCAAATATATAGATGTATATATATTTGTGTGTCTGTGTGTTATTGTTTGTTCTCTTCTCTCGGTACTTATAATAACGATTCACAAGTGTCTATATACCATCACCGGTATGTGGCAGCAGGCGCGAACGATACTCGCGCTCGCGATATATTGCATTCGAATTTCCCGCGCGGCCGTCTCTCCGGTCCCGTGGAGCGGCTGTCACTGGGCGCGAGTCGCGATAGTCACAGAGTCTGAACCGCGCTCTCGAGAGCGGCGACGGCGACGGCGGCGGCGGCGAACACGGGAACGTACCCCCTAATGAATGCACCGGGGCATGTGCGAGGGATTTTATGCTCGCGGCGGCGCCCGCGCAGTCGCGCTGCTGCTGCAAGCTCTCTGCTTGTATGTGTAACCCCTTCTCCGCGGGACTCCCTTTGGACGTAACCAATCCGCGGTAACCCCGCTGCGATGCAGGTGTCAGAGGGTGCGCTGCTGCTGCAGTTGCTGCTGGTGGTGGTGGTACTGCCGGGGTAGGAGAGTGAGAGTAGTAAAAGCTCCGTAGGAGAGGGGAGCTAGAGGGGCTGGAGGGATGATGCTGGGAAGAGGGGGTGAGAGAGCGAGGTCGGCGGGTGGCGCTACCGAGCGAGCGGGAACCGAAAGCTCGAGGAGAGAGCGAAGGGCGATGAGAGGGAGAGAAACGCGGATGGTCGTTGTGCAGAGCTGCAGATCGAGCGCGGGTACGGGATTTTTCGCGATCGACGGAGTGAAGAGTTGTTTTTTTTTTCTAAGGGAAGAGCTTTTTTGAAAGGTGAGTGTTTGTGGTAGTTAAGGGATGTGTAATAGAGAGTTAAGGGGTGATGGTATATTCAAAAAGCTTGGTATTTCAATTTGAATAAGATCGTATCTATATAAGAAGTTAAAAATATATTAAATATGTTATGTTATTGGAAAAATTTAGGGATAGACAATATTATAAACCAAAAGCGAACTAAAATCTCGCATCGCCCCATTAACTCGTACTATTATCGAAACGATAAAAGCAAAACATATTATTACACCATACCGCAATAACTATGTACTTCCAACCAATTAAACTCCCAATCTCAAGGGCAATTAATTACCGGGGCGAAAGTTTACAGCAGCTGCAATTTCGAGTAAGTAAGTGGCGAAACCGGGCGCGCGCGCGGGACGCTGTAACCATTTGCCATCTACCTCCTCCTTCTCACTCTCTGCCCGGATTATATCGATTACCAAACTTACAGTTGGCACTGGGATTTCAGCAGTTACAGGACAGAAATACAGTTACTCAGGGTGCAAACAAGTCACTTCGTTTCTCGTCGTGGACCGCCCCGGGGCAAGAGCTGGAAACTCGCGCGAAAGAGAGAGGGAGAGAGAGAGAGCGATTCAGTAGTAGCGGATTGGGTTTGGTCAGACCGACTTCTTCCACTGTATAGTGGCTCTTTCGCGATCGAGGAGATGTGTTTTAGACGCTGTTGTGGAAATGGGGTGGGTGAGGTGGGTGACTTTGGATTTAAGGGAGGAGGAAGGGCCAGGGTGAAGATGTTGGATAAGGGAAATTCAATGTCTATTGAAAATGTACACGTTTTTCTATACGTTTCTGTGGTATTCCGATCTTTTTATTTTATTTTGTTGATTTGGGTTCTAAGTCCGTTTCTATAATATTTTTGAAAATTGCAAATAGTACGTGATTGAATATTTTGAATGGTAATGATGGTATCGATCGCTATGATGTAAGAGGGGAAAGTATTCTATGAACGTTTCGTATTACTCTGTAGTTTAAGTAGATTGTAAGTAAGCTTTCGTTCAATTAACTAGATTTTTAGTAATTTGAACGTGAACACGAAATCGTGGATAGTGTAATCACTTGATAGTTGACCATTTCAGTTATTCCAAAGTAATCATGATTAAATGTATGCATTGTACCAACTTACCAAGATTGCAGTAACGATGAATAATCTCGTCTAAATCGTTGAAACACGCAGTAGGGCCATTAATAAAACCGACCAGATTCAACGTTTTTGATACCACGGAATCTATACGATGAGAGCATGAAAGCGACGTGTCAAAGTGGACTCTGAGAGCCTTTAACCTTCACTTTATCAAGTTTTGAACCGCTCGTGAAATAGCCCGGTAAAAGTGGCCTACGGATTTTGTAAAAAGATATAGGTAGTGTTACATTTTCTTACATTAAGATCCAATTCGATAGACCAATCATACATTGTCGGCGTACATCAAGATAGTGTGTAAAAATAAATATATAATGAAGAATACATTTTTCTAAATATCTTCTCGCGACTTAATTTGAAACTAAACTGTTATCATTTTAACAAACTGCTTGAAAATTTTATAAGAAAAATTGCATAAGTTGTATAAACGGTGTTAATTTTATATACATAAAAAAAAGAACAACGAATTCGGAACCAATCGAGCCGGTAACGAGCTTTTAACGCCGCCACCAACATGTTCGAAGCGATATCAAGTATTTATTGAAAATCATAACAAATATTTTCACGTCTAATTATTTATTAACGGAGCTTTATAGTAACAGACTGCGTTTTACGCTCTCATCGGATTAAACCATGCAGCAATTAATGTCACTAAAGTATTTAATATTTAATGGCACTAGAGTGCGAAGTTTAGTGTGTAATACGGCACCAAGTTAGATGCGCAGTCTTTCAGAATAAAACGTTCGAACTATAACTTTGGCAGTTACATTTTACGATGCAAAAGCTCTCCCCGTTCCCCTCGCTATAAAGTTTCGACTGCGCGCCTGAACTCACTGTAATATAACGCTATTTTGACGCAAAAATTCATGAATACAGTTCGCTCGCGCGAAAAAAAAGCGCGTGATGACACTTTTATGAATTGTTTTTAGAACGCGCGCGTGTTCTTTGCATTTTACGAAGTTTCGGAAACTAAGAAAACAAAGGTAATAAAGTAAAAATGGGAAATGGTTTCTGTGAATAAAAATATCGCGCATTTGATTCCCGAAAGCAAAGCTTGTAAATTAAAAGAATACGACTTTTTCACCCTGAAATGCTCGCTAAATCTCGTCGACTTCGCAGAAATTCTCCACTCCCCGAAACGCGAACTTACTCGTCCGTGCCAGGGATTCTCGTCGAAACTTGGGTCTTTATTCTACTCATTTTCCCAAAAATCGCTCCGGCGAATGTAACTCGCGATTGTGTATTTAGGGCGTAGAATTACTCTCTCTCTTCCGCTTCCGACTCTTGTTCGCGCTCCAACTGTAATTCCGTTACACTGTTATCTGCTCAAAACTCCAAGAGATCTCTAATTGGAGGCCGATTAGAGAGACAGGCGCGAAGAATGATGGAAAGTATATCAGACGTTGCTTCAAGACTTTGTCTCGCTGACGTTAAGTGGAGTCGCGTGAAATGAATAATTGCAGCTTAAACTGATTTCGATGTTAGATTTTTCTCATAAAATTATCTTAAATGTGTAAATTAAAATTCACAAATAATTATATACCGACTGAATATTATATTGGCCACACTTTAAGTATGTATGTCTCAAGTTTGTTTATTTCTGAAGTAATTGACAAACAATTTGAGAGAGAGAGAAAAAAAGAACCTTTTCGTTCAAATTCATAAAGCCAAATTGACAAACGCAAAAGAAAAATAACAGGAATACACAGAGAAGCGCCGGCACATCGGCGGGATTACCGTAAACTAATTCCGCCTTATTATAAATTTCAATATTAAACTCGCTCGCACGCGAGCGTACACGTGTCCTGCGAATGAACTGCCCGCGCATAATACGCGCAACCGCACAATAAAACAAATTGCGTACTTATAATAAACATATCCGCAGCGGTCGCGTACATTATTAATATTTTGTAAATCCGAATGCCCCGCTGCTCCTTTAGCAAACGAAATTCATCGCGTATATATGTATGCGCAGGGGAAGCTCATTAACTCCGACTGGCAATCATTATTTTGAGGTTTTATTTAATTTCGCGATATTCGCGGCCCCCTCGATTATCGCTCGTGCGCGCGTTTGCCTCTGATCGAGAGGTTTTTCTTTCGGATATGTATACGAAGAGAGGAAGTACACTCGAAAATTGAAATTCTGAGGGGGAGGAGTGGCTGTCGAGGAGTGAGCGCAAGAGTGGATTTATGCATGAGTATATGTGTACAAAGAAGTATGGTTATGATATAACATGCCGAGGTTGAAATTTTTTTTTGGGGTAACAAATAAATACTTTAATTACAAAAAAAATGTTTTAACGTGTATTCATTTATCTGCTTTTTATCAAAATAGGAGTTTCTTGGAATTCCATTGAATGTGCTATGAATAGGTTCACGTGAAGGGAGAAGAATTGATGGACATTACAATAAAAAATGATACTCATTATTTTTCATTTCATACAGACGTCAAGGGTAAATTTGGAAATATCGCGAATCATTGAAAATTTTAATTCACGTCGTACAAATGACTTTTTCCGAGAATCGGAACCGAACAAATTACTACCTATACATCACAATATTTTAATTTTTTAAACGTTAATTAATGTGTATTAAATTTTGACATTTTGCCATATTCGTTGGTTAATTGAGGACTCGTTGAGCATGTCGAAATTTATAATTTCCAAATTTCAATACTGGAAATTTTAATGAAAAACGCGCGTTGACATCATTCGTCTTTCTGAATAAAATTCATGTTTTTCAAATGATTTTAAAAAGGCATTGTTGCATCTTCACTCGCAAGTAGAATTAAATTTTGTTTAAAAATATAAATTTTCAACAAAATCGTCAATAAATATTACCATAACTTTCTGGATTTTCATAAGCGGATGTTCGCACGCAAAGGGTGGGATGCGAGTCGTCGAAATAAATCTGTCTAAGGTACAGTCCACTGCGCGCAATCCTGTCGAAGGGATGTTTACTTGTTTACACGAAATTTCCGCTTTTCCCATCGACCCTCTCTCCAACTTGCTCGTGACTTATACAGCTGCATTGATTTTATTCAGTTTTAACTCTATTCTGGCAATTCTATTTGTGTCTAATTACGGTTGACTTTTAAATAATCACACTGCTTCGTTTGTTTACTGGTTATATCATCAGCACCAAAAGTTAGTTCATTATCTTAAAATATCAGTAATTTATTGGATTAACGCTTTCTTTTTCTTATTTTCAATTTGACAGCTTTCTCAAAGTACACCTGACAAAATGTTTAAGCCCTCAAAACTTAAAATCGGACGAGAATATTTGAATTATTTCAACTTTAAAATAGTACCACATCTTCAAATTCTATTCGATTCTTCTTTTTTTAATCTTGTATTGTTCAGAGAACAAAAACCAGAAGCTAAATAAGCGAATTCACCGTACGGTTCATTCGCCAGCTTATAAAAAAATCGACAAAACGCACCCGCCTCTTACATTCCCCACGCCCCGTTCAACACACACAGGCATTCGCAATCCGGGCGGAAACGCAAATATTTCCCTCGCGTCCGGGGATCGCATAATTTCGAAAATCCCTGAAACGCTAGATTCCACCTCGCTCCGCGGACTCTGCGGAAATACAGTTCGCTCGTGTGAACACATGTGCGAAACGCGCGCTGCTCGTTACATGAAACGAATTGTATACGAAAACCCGGATGTAACTTTGCACTGATTTTTCCGACAAAGAAGTGTTTTTTCCACGCCTACGAGCGGGTGAAGTTGTTTGTGGAAGTGCGAGACGTGAGAGAATTTAGGAGCAGGGGAAGAGTGGATTGGGAAAAAGGGGTGTAAGTTTTTTTATTTTATTTAGTTGTTGAATAGATAAAAAGGTAATGATTATGATTTAATGATAGAGCGATAATACTTTGATAATTTCATGCTCTATTTAGAAGCACTTACAACTTAAAGAATGATGATAATTAATTGAATTTTAGAAGTTTCTGATATGTTTCATTAACTTGAGAACCAGAATATTTCAAATGACATATAGTTGTACATTTTCAAGAATTTTGACAAGTTGTAAAATATTTAGAAATTAAACTCTTGTATATGCAGTAACCTGACAATAACGTCAACTATACCAGCATCATTTTATTTACAATTTAACATTCCAAATTACCCAATATACCCAAGCTAAAATTCAACAATACAATTAGTCTAATAAATATACTTAATGAATATCATAAAAATACCCCACCACCTATTCATTTTTTCCAAAATTATAAAAAGAGAAAAAGAAATTCACCTACCAAAACTAAGAAAAGCAGCAGCAGCAGCGTATGGAAACTTCCGACCTTTAATTTCCGAAAGCCTGAAAACTCGCCTTGGATGAAACCGCCACTCGCGTCTATTCGTCCGTCAGCCGCGGGCAACCGCTGAATTATGAAAAACCCTGGGTTCTCTTCATTTAATCGGCGCGTGCCCGCCGTTCTTTCTCTTTCTCTTTCTCTCTGCTGTCTGTGTGCTTCGATCGAATTGACGTGAGAGCGCGCAGACGCCCGGGTAATAGAGTTGTTTCGGAAGGGTAAAATGTTTGGATTGTTTGGCCGGGTTGGCGGTTTATATTGGATATTATTTAGTTGGTGAGAACTTTTATTTATTTATTTATTTATCCAGATTAATTACAAGTGTGTAATTCTATAGAGGTATAGACGTAGCTACCTGTATATAGACTGGAGGGAGACATTAAAAATAACTTACATAACTAAACTTACTTACTAAGATTTCAACAAAAATATATTATTAACGTTCGAAATTTCTCTTAAAATTAATCCTATGCTCACTCCGCTTAGAATATACATTTTTTCAATCTATTTTTTAAGTTTTTAGACTTATTTTTCTAGCTAACAAATAGTGTCTTAAGTTCATTAGACAGGGAATTGAAAGTTTTTAAAGCTACTAAGCTACCCTTATTACTAATAGCCTTCTTCGTTTTAGATAACTGAATACACTTTTTTCTAGTCTTAGATTTACTTGCTTTATCATTATTCTTCCTTATAACATTACTAATATTAATATTGTATTTAGTTTTACTGTAATGTACGAACTCCCCCCCCAAAAAATCCTTAAAAACAACTCTCGCGCTTAAACGACACACTTCACGTCCAGCAATCCGCCAGCAAAATTTCCCATAATTCGATTCGCCAGTGTCCGTCCGTTTTCAAGGCTCGCCTCTCCCTCCTCTGAATTAACATATATCCCCCGCGCGCGCGCACGCGTCGAACTGTCGGCAAACGAATCACCTGCGAGAGACACATTACATTCGCGGGGTAAGAGAAACTAATGGATCGCGCGCGTGTCTGCTGCTACTGCGCGAGTGGAATTTCGTTATTTCGGTCGCGAGTTCGAAGTTTCGGCCGTGTATATATACGTTTTTGCAAGTTTTGCGGGCGTGCTGCTGTTTTTGATGTTAAGTATATGAGTTTGAATTTCGCTTGATGTGGGGGAAATTTAATAGAAATAGGGGGAAGCTTGAATTTTAGTCAGATTCTGCGTAATCTACTTGAATATTCTGCGTAATTACTAGTTCAGGATACAAATGTAGTATAGATTATCTGCATAAGATACAGTAATTCTATTCAATAAGTTATAGTAGGTTTATATTTTTATATTTATACACATAAAAATGTAACTTTGGATACTGATCGAATGTTCGATTAATTAAAGATATTATTTGCGTATAACAATTTTAATTTCTTGCTATATCAACCGTATCTTTAATTTTATTTATTTTTTAAAAGGTAATTCACCAACAATCAATGCTTAATCATATATACACACCGCTACAAACCCGTACATGCAATCATCGCAACAACACTCGCATTACACAATTTCCCAAGCGCTTTGCTTACAGCTCATCGGCTCCACTACCTATATACATAAACCCACCTGCGGGCAAAAACGCAATCTCTCTCTCTACTACGCCCGAAGACGCGAAAGCGGGCCTTTGAATCGCTCAAAGCCCTAACGAACCGGCGAAACAAGCGCTTAACGAGAAAGCGCATAATTCGCTCTCGCCCCCCCCCCTCTCTCTCTCTCTCGCGTGTCTATATGTTCTAATTCGCGAATTTCCGGGCGGACGCGGCGGCAGCGCAAGAACCCGTAAATGGAGAGGAGAGAGATGGAGATAGATTGCGTGTACGCCCGGCGAACTGAGCTCATTTTTTATCATAATTGTCACACCGATTCTTCCCCCCCCCGACTCCTACTTTGAATGCATTAAGCGAGCCCTTTCATCTCCAAACGCCCGCACATACACACATACATTATACTCTTCTCTCTCTCTCTCTCTCTCTCTCTCTCTCTCTCTCTCTCTCTCTCTCTCTCTTTTCGTCTGTTTATTTTCGTTTATTTTCAGCGAGCATGCGCGTTCCACTTTTTCTCTCTCACTTTATACCGGCCATGCGCGCACCGTGTAATTCTCTCTTTTTCGCACTGCTTATCCACCTTTGAGCGGCGAATTATTAATCCATGCGCGCGCACGTTCCAGCCAGAGAGAATCAAAGAAAGGGGAATAATTACGAATGAACTTTGTTCACTTCTAAATATTATCAAAAACGTGCGGTAAGAATATGCGGGCGGTCGAGTGTAGTATATGTGTGTGCTCAGCGTTACGTAAAAAAGTATTGGATTTATCGGCAGCGAGGTGTGGTTTATTTTAACTTTCTTCTTCTTCTTTTTCATTTGTGGCGGTAAAGCTGGCCTCGCAGAAGAACGGCATTGTGTCGATAATTATTTTAGTACTTATTCGGGGATTATCATAATTTCGAATAGAAAATTTTTATTCGATTAAAAAAGAAAAGGTTTCCCGTAGTTTTGGAAATATACATTATTATTGTGGTCCGCTAATACTTGAATCAGTGTGAATGTGAAATATTCATGGTTTATAGTGTATTGGTTACATCGGGCTTTTCTATGATATCACATGAACTCTGACACCGTGAATGTCTTCATTTACGCGTGATAATTATTGAGAATTATCTACTATTGCGACAACCCCATTCTCAGATAAAGTACCTATAGCAAGAATTCAACGACGATTATAAGCGTTGTTTTTATGTATATTATTAAATTATAAAGGAAAATTTACATTCTTATTGAGCTAATTACTTTCTTATGTAATACGATTTTACGAATGAGTGTGATATGAAAAGGAAAAATATTTCGTCGAATGATGAACATTCTGCTAATAATACGCGACTATATCTTTGCGTGAAACATCAACTGATTATACCTCTGACGCATACATTGACAAATAACAATTTTTCAGCTTGTAAGTATATAGTTACGAAAATACGTTATTACAGTAGGCTAAAACGTTCAACCTTAGCGACATATCGATTCTAAAAACTATGTTTTCTGGGTGCAATTCTATTACAGCTTTAAAAGCTCTACAAAAGCTCTACATTAAGGTGATGTGCTTTACCGACATAATTTTAGAATGTCTATATCTTTTGCAAATAATAATAGAATTACTAAAAAAAAATTGAGTATAGTATTTACGTATACGGAGCGCCTGACGTTCGTATTTTTCCAAAAAAATCATGAGAATTTATTTAATTAAATAAAAACCGTACTGTCGGTAAGAAGGTCTCTGCAATTGTGCTACTTTTAAAAAGAGCATAGCTAAAGGAAATGCCAATAGCATCACTCAAAAAAATTTCTGAATATAGTGTTATGTGTACGAAGCGCTTGACGTTCGTCTTTTCCAAATAAACGTTTGAATGTTGATTTAAAAAATATTGAAATTCACGGTATTACATGGCCTTTAAAAAAATGTATTTTATATATATTTCTAGAAAAAAAAAGAATTTAACTTAAACTACTTTTCTCACGAAAAGCTGGACAACCTTCTGATCTGCGCGGGAGGCGCGCAATGCGTAATCGTTCCAGATTTGCAATCAAAGCTAAAGCAATAAACACTTCCCTTCAATTCCAAAAAGTGATCGACCTTATATAAAACATTTCCATCGCAATCGTACGCGAACTGCTCAGCCTCGCTGATCCTTCCATCCACATTAATCTTCCTGACGATCGTGCGCACTTTGTCGACGGAGATGCTCATCACGAGCGAGCTTCCGTCCGCCAAGTTGTAAATCCTACGCTGCAAATAATGCGGCGCCTGGCTCAGAGTGACGTTGGCCTTGATCTTCAATCGGGGATCGAACCTCGCGCACTCGTCATGACCCTCTGGATCGTAGTCGTGATAGCAGACGCTAATATCGCCGTTCAGCACTGAGTAGCTTTTTACGTAACCGGCGAGCTTCACTTCTTTCGTCGTTTTGAGGTTAGGGTTTAAGGTTCTGATGATGGTCGTGTGTTCGGAGATGAACACGTAGCCGTCCGAGGAGCTGAATTCCTGGATTGGCGATATGTGCACGAGGTCGAAGTTGTTCTCCGAGGTCTTGAAGTCGAAGTCTAGGGTGCCAAGGGAGTCTCCTTTTTCGTTGTACCTAAAAAGATGAAAAAAGTAGATAAGATTTTGTGAAGAAAGGGGAATTTATTTGAGTTTATAATATTCATACCTGATCAAACAGATGCTGCCGGATGGTTGGCAATACTTATAACTCTTAGCGAAAACGTCAAAGGTGCTCTGATAAGGAACGATGACCATGGTACCATATGACGCCATTATCCCGTTGTCGTAAACACGAGAAAATTTCGCCACACCGCAGTCCTTAAAAAAGTCAACAACGTAAAACCTGACGTAAGGTTCAGGGTCGAACGAAAAGTTCGCCTTCAATGCTTCTGGAAACGCCATGACGATCTTTCCGTCACCCAAGGCCGCAGTTGTTGGATTCAGAAGCTGAAGGTCCTGGTCTCCTGGAACTGTGAATTTGCAGGTTTTGTTGATACCTCCTGGAGATAGGGAATTTGATATCAGTTTCACGTGGACGTCTCCATTCACTCGGGCGTAGGATGCGTAAAGGATGTGGTTGCGAGCCTTTAACACTGTTGGAAACATAGTCGAGTCGCTTATCAGGTGCGTAATATTTCTCATGGTGATGTTGTGGTAGTCCGCCTTGGCCATGATTATGCAGACTAACGTGATGATTAATAGATTCATCGTTGACATTTTGAATACTGGGTTTTACGGAACTTTTGGAATACTGCCTGAAAGATGAGCATTTTTTTTAATTGTTTAGCATTTCCATAAATATAAAAAATAATTGTAACGGAATTGAAACAAAAAATGATGTATCTGTGTTACTCACCTTCGCCTTATCGTTTTCACTAGAATTTTAACTATGGATGATTAATTTCCATATAATGACACATCTACTGCTCTTTCCTCATCAAAATATACCTCACAGCTTTTAACTGCTTAATAATTATTTATTAATTAACAAAGACTATTTTTAAAACTTATATTATTTCACGATAAACGCACGTCTGACACATCTTGCACATGGTTTCACTATAAACTAGCGAGAGCGCGATAAACGACAGCGAAGTCTCCGGTTTATCGACAGTTACTCACGGAAAAAAGACGACACTGTGGTAAAAGAGTAGGAGAAGAGAATAAACTCGTCTTAATGAGTGGATGAGTGTCATAATAACGCAGAGGGAATTCCAAACAGTTTCGCTGACAAACGTGAAATAATGCTGTCTTTATAACAATACTACTAACGGTTTTCTTCACAGATTCAATAAGAATTGAATTTTTTTTATTGAAGAGTAGAAATTTTGTCAGAAACGTTTTAGTGCGTGTGCATTATCACACAATTAATTTTTTTGTTAGTTTTGAGTTTTTTTGTGCAATAGCGATCTCACGATTTTTCAAATTTGCTTTTCTTGTTCGTCTTTTTTTTTAGTAAAGCTAATATTGCTTATATATTATTATCGTATTCGAAGAAGAATTAAATTCTTGACAATTTGAAAAAATACTGATGATAGCTGTAATGGTTATTCAGTTATTCGTAAAACGTAATTTTTTCAAAATAGGTTAATTATATAACTTATTTTAAGAACTTAACTCGAAAATTTCTTACATGTTCATATATTTTTTTTTATTTATATTAGAAAAATAGTAAAAAATAAGATGTTATAAAATTTGATCTTCAAAAAACAAAATATTACTCATTCTACGTCTACTAATCAATCTGAATTTAACTATAAAAAATATATTGTTGACTGTGTGATAATAATTATGTAAAACAAAAATATTACTACAATGAAGGTAAATTTATTGATGGATTGCCCTCAAAGGGATTACTTCACCTTACTCTGAAATTAGTTTAGGATAGCCCAATAATAATTTTCTTACAAATATGGATTAAATTAAAATAACTTTAGCCACATTAATTATACGCGGAAATAATTTATTTAAATGTTAACATCACAAAGAGTTATGAAAAGAAAAATGGTGGTTTCCACGCAACCTACTAGCCTAGCGCGTATCCTTCCCCACCTTTATTTATAATTCCATACCTTTTTACATATTCCTTCACTATTTTCCCTAACCTTTTTATCAGCCTTACAATCCACCCCGCATTCGCTTAGGGTTATGCCTGTGGGGCGGGCAAAACCTATAGGGAAACCACGTGGGTATCACAAAAGGTTATAAGATTATATTAATATAAATATATTTTACATGTTAGTTGTACAAACAATCACACAGTGAAGCCAATTTAAATTCACGCAGTTATATGATAATCTATTAAGTCAGAAAATTAAATAACGTCACAACAAATGCAATGAGAAAATCCTTAAATTAATGTATTATTGGAGTGCAAAACAATGAAGCAAAACATTAAGTTTGCGGAAGGTAAGGGTCAATGGATTAGCAGTTTTTTTTTTTTTTGTTATTGAAAGTAAAATGAGCTTTTTTGTCATCATTTAAATTCACTAAGATTGATAATTACACATTTATCTATTTTAGACTACAATATAGATAATAAAACATTTCAAAACAATATACCACTGCAGCAATCCCTAGACCGAACATAAGAAAATAAAATACAGCTTTAAACTCGCCAATCGATAAATTCTTAACCTTATTTTCGTGCTTTTGTTTTCGGTTACTTTCAGCTTTCTCTTTGTCCTTGAAAAATGTGATAATTCCAGCTTCAAACAGGTTACGATAGACTCGTCGAATTCTAGGAAATAGGGGATAATCTATCGGGAATAGAAACACAAAGAATTGTTGCAGATCTTTTGCAGCTGAGAGGTGAAACTCCTGACTACCATTGGTGATAGAGTCGATAAAAGCGCAATCAGCAGCGCAGGTCATCTCTGGGTGCTTTCTCAGTAAGTCGTGACAATCTGGTACCGTGGGCGAGATTGTTACATTGTTGTATAAAACTGTACCACGTAGATATTGTCTAGTGTAGTTACTTGAATAGACTTGGTAGCCAAGTTCTTTGACATCCTCTGTACGTTCGATCTTCACAATATGGTCAGGTATAGCGGTTATAAGCGCGTTTAGTTGGCCTGTCACGTATGAGTTTAGAATCATAAAGAAGAAAATTATTATCAAGAAGATTATCCTTGGCAGCAAATGTTTGGGTTGATGAAGAACCTAATTATAAAGTGCTATTTGATTAAGTGGTCCACTAGATTTTAAATAGAATGTTTTTTAATAGACATCCACCCACACTTAGGTATTTATATGCTGCTTTTTTCTGTTTACCATTAAGTTAAACATACCTAACATTGTATCAGGTAGATACCTATTCAAAAACTTCAACTAAGCAACCAAAAACAAATCATCTGATTTAATTTACAAACCGCAGATCCATATAGAGCTCGCAACCCTTCAATCACAATGTCAAAGAAATTCCGTTTTGAAATAAAAGCAACAAATCCTGCGATGACCAAGCCAACACACACCGCTCCTATAACTGTGTGTAAGCCGAAAACTTCCGTAAGGTACTCGCTCAGCTTCATTTTCTTTTTGTTTGTGGTGAAGCACATTCCCGACATTTGGTAGGTATTAAGCTCATTGCGCCAGAAGCCCCGCGAATAGTCGTAAACGCTGTGCATGTCGTAGGTACCGTTGAGAACCTGACGGAGAGAGGTACCCATCGGTATCCCATGGTTGTCGACCATGAAATCGTCTGATACAAGGTGGGAAGTAACGCTAACTTGTAATACTGACCATATGGTTCCTGCAATTTCTCCACATATTCCTTTAATTTTAATAGGACCTTCCATGTTCGGTCTGTAGAAAACATTATTTGCGCAAATTTTTATTGGATATCCTGTTGTAACTTTAGTTTTATCTTGGGTTAAGGCACTGCAGAGGCCCTTAGAATCTTTAATAAACAAAACAGTGATATAAGTTGCTACAATATTTAAAAAAACTTATAAGTGCATAATGTAGTTTATCTGTACATACCGTTGAGATTATGCGGATATTTAAATATTGTTAATGGATAACCATTTTTTTGCTCATAACTATTAACATAAGTCCAACTTTTTGGGACCTTATTGCTAAATGGATTAAATACATACCATTGCAATTGAGAGTTTACATCAAAACACAAAAACGCAGCAGACAATATATTGAACTTCCAAAGTATTTTAAAATAATCATACACCTGATCGCAGCTATTAGGGTTACGGATATTTTGCACCAAAAAGAAACCATACACATTCCACCAAGGCGAATATCTTAATTTAACTAGAGCTACTTTAAAAGATGTTAGATTTAATTCTGCAATGAGGAATTTTTCGCTTGCAGATAATTTAACCGAAGCAGCTATTTTATCGATGTTATAATATTTTAGTGTTTCATTGTAGCTATCTACTTTTTCAGATTTATTGAGTGCAACTAAACTTAATATTTTAATATTTTTTTGATGATTAATATTAAATTTTAAAATATTCCAGTTTCCAATTATAACAATCTGATTTAATTTATCACCTAAGCATTCATCAAAAATATCCATCTGTAAAAAATAAGGAATAATATTAAATTTCACTATTATACCTACCTTGCTTATAATTATTAAAAATACTTCTTCAATTCTTACCGAAATTTCTGTTAGATATAAATTATTCCTCAGAGTGTAATATAAACAATTAACTGATAATAATAAATTCAAAAGATATATCGTTTGAGACAATTTTATTGCGCGACTACTACTCATTATATTTATATTTTTTTATCAGAAAGTGTAAGACTACTTTCGAGCGCATGGTTGTTTTGAACTGAAAACGAAGAAATAACTTTTCACACTTAAACAACAAAAATTGTTTCAAATGTTGACACGTGTTTACTTTCAATTTTAAAATGTAATTTTTTCTGGAGGTTACGCATATATTATTATTTTAAATTCATACGACAAATTAAAAAATACTAAAATGAGTTGGGAAAAATAAAGTTTTTGCAGAAAGGTACACGTAAAACGTACACGTACACGTAAAAGTATTTTTCTGTCAATTTTGTTTTACGATATGGTATTTACTGCTAAATTTTAATCTTTTTATTTGTAAAGTATTAAATATAATATTTTAATATAAATACATTTTATTACTTGTCAATACACGTGTACAGATTGTTACATACCTTAATACTAATTATATTTAATCATACATTACACTATTGTAGAAAAGAAAGAAAATTAAATATTGTAATACTGGTTTTGAAGAAATTCCAATTGAATTGCCATTTGGAATTTCTTCTTTCGATTTTGATTTTAGGGATCTTCAAGTTCAAAACACTTTGTGTGGACAGTCTCGTCGCAAATAGCAGTCACGCAGTACACATTATCTTCGATTTCAAAACTTCGGATATCTCGTACTTCGTAATAGATTTTACCAATGGGCATAATTGTTCTACTCTCCCCGCCTCTAACACCTAAGTGAACTGTCATCCCCACGCGATAGTTAATTCCAAAAACAGCAGTCGAAATCACATCACCTCCCGGCAAATTCATCACATTTATAGCCTTCAGATTTTGAAAATCCTCTTGCATGTCCTGATAATCTTGATCAAAATTGTCGTACTGTTTCATCGAAGTATCACGAAGCGAGCAGGATAGAAGATTGTTATGATAATAGTAGTGACAAATGGTGAAGTTATCGTGGGCAGTTGAGTAGGTGAGCAAAAAGTGATTGTGCTGATGGGGTAGGACATCTTCTTCCAGTGTGTCTAAATTCGTGTCCAGACGTTTAATCAGAGTCTCGTTAACCTCATGTTTAACCTGTAGGTATAAATAGCCTTCTGACGGATCGTAAGGTTTCATTGTTTGCACATGTACCGTACTGGGTCTATAAGACGGCCCCAAATCTAGAATTGGAATCCATAATTAATAAAAATATTATTCTCTTCAACCTTATCTATATTTACGATCAGCGAACATATCTTACCTGACACATAACCATCGGCAACTACAGAGACACGCTCGCCCTCATCGCTGTATGTATATACGAAACCATTCCGCGCTTCCTCCTCTGCAAGTGGCACCATAACAACATCGAACGTATCCTCGTACCCGATGACATCCATCACATCAACAGCAGCAGGATCCGTATCTCTTATAGCGAAGCTGCTATATGTGCAGTTCCGAGGCTCGACGATCACGAATTTCCACTGACCCTCGCGTCTGTACGGCGAGAAGCGGTAATTCAACAGCCACACCACGATTTTACCATTGCCCAGACTCATGGCTCTGCGCGGGTACCTCGATGGATAGGCCAGTTCAACGTGGACTTTGCATGGCTCGAAGTCGGTGGACACGAGGTGTAACGAGTGGCGAGTGTCGTTAACGTCCAGCACGTGGACGAGGCTGTTGTTGGATTGGATGACCAGTGGTATAGACTGCTGGATGTGTCTTATGACCGACCATTCCGTGGTAGAGTTGTAGCTTCGAGGAGTGAATACGATACTGGCGTTGATGCTTAACACGGCTGTGAAGAAGATGATTGCTTGGAGAAGTCCCATTGTGACATTTGAGGCAGGAGCGAGCTGTGCTTGTTTGATAGTTTGGCAAAATTATACGCGTGGATAAAATTATAGATAAAACTAATTGTTATTTAAAGCACCTGGATCTGTTACTGCAAGTGTTTTTAATTAATTTATTTGCAGGTTAAATAAATACACGATAACTTTAGCACATATATAAACTCTGTATAGACGAAATAGAGGTATCCACGCTAGCGGTTCGATTTCGACTGTACGTATTTGAGAAGATAAAACATGAGGAAGACGCCCGTGACGAAATGCAACGATGAAAAAAAGAGAAGAAGGACAGACACGACCAATTTTTATCAATCAATTTACCAAACACTGTGAGATTTTTTTTATACGTTATGTAAATGAGCGAACATTATCTCGACCTTGGTGCTAATAAAAAGTTGATTAAAACTATATCGTGATTTGTAACATAAACAGCTCGATTCTATTCATTATTGTATCAATGAGTAGCTGACATTATTTTAGTGTGATTTATTTTATAATATATATTACAAAAAATTAACTGACATTGAATTTGATGATAAAATATTTTGTAATTCTATGATTACACTAAAACTATTTTCCTTCTCTTCATTTAACCTTTCTTCTAATGATTAAAACATGCTTTGATAATAGTGCTATAAAGCTACGATCGACCACGCTTCCAATCTTCCTTCTGTTTTCCAATACAGCCGCATAGTTACCAAATTTTCCGCTTCAATAAAAACAAAATAAACAACCATTTACAAGTTATTAAATAATATTATAATAAAATAAATGTAAATCATTAATACATTCCATTCGCATAACATTGGCTCAACGCACAATCCGCGCGCAAATTATTAAATACAAATTCCAACGAACAGCGGATCATCCGCTCTCGTGCGCACATACATGCAACTTGCGCGTGCATCCCTTTTTCCCGCGCTCTCGCTCGAAATCGTAAGGATTTCGTTATGCTGAATATTTAATAGCGCAACTGCGAAGCCCGGAATCCACGAATGCCGCGCGTGTCCGGACGCCCTGAGTCGAAAATAATTTTCAACCGATTCCGCGTATCGAAATGTTCGATTTTGCACCGGTGGATATATGCGGATGTAATGACGATGTAATAAATCGATGGTCTTTGAGATATAGGTTCGTACCGATTTTAATCTTGCAAGAGCTAGGTAGATATTATTTTTTATTTTGGAATTTAATTTTTTTCTATTAGTATAGGATTGTAGTTGTAATGCGGTTTTTGAGAGTTATTTTAGTACAGTAGCGGATCTACTTTTTAGTGTATACACTTTACAGTTCCTAAGTAACATAAATTTAGAATATATCGAATTATAATATCCATTTCTTTCACTTATCGGTAAATATGAGCATTTGTCTGGCTAACGTTTATAATGCGTTAAAATTAGCCTTTTATAAAGCTCTACAAAAACCTATATTGAGAAGAACAAATCCACCTTATCTCTTCATTCATATTTACTTTGTTTTTTGTAGATACGTACTATTTGCTTTTAGCTTTGTCAACTGATAATAAATGGCTTTTAAAAAATTTTCGATTATTCATAATGTTGACAGACACACACACTCGAAACTGTAATTGTTTTTCCCTTTATCATTCTTTTACGATGAATCGCCGAAAGCCACTGACGCCACAAAGACAAAAAAGAGTTGCGACAACGCCGGGATTTATTCATTTGCCGTTTTTCCGCTTTCCCGATGGTTTTCAAACATGGACTGCCGAATTACGTCGACTATCGAAAGGCGAATTTTGCTTTTTTTTCTGTACGAGTACATATACAACAAATAAAATTATTACTTTCGGCTTTAATTAACCCGGCAAATTATTTTTTGTAATGAAACCTTTCGTACTGGCTACCCATTAGGGGAATCCCGTACCTTCGCCGCTCTGACGCAATTTCGCATTCATATATACGCGTATCGATTTTTTTTCCTCCCCAACGACCATAATAACGCATTTATTAACTAGGCATCGCATATTATTGTCTACACAAACTTCAGTTTTCAATCGGCAACGTATACCATTTTTTTTTTATTATTATTATTTTGAAAAGGCTATATTTATTATATTTTAATTAAGCCGAAAACAATGCAAAATGCTCAATGGAAAAAGAATCCGCGCGCGCGCTCATGCTTTAGATGTATCTACGTATACGGGAAACACATCAGAATAGCGAGAGAGCGCGCGTGTAACGCGATATTGCATTCGACATTTTTGCCTGAAAGAATGCGCGCATCTCTCTTGACGCGAATAATATCCCAGACAGAGATTGTTGTTAATGGTCGTGTTTTACTTTTCGATACGACGCAAACAATTACGCTCTATCTATTTCTCTCTCTCTCTCTCCCTCTCTGCGATTATATTTGTACTCTAAAAAATCGCGTTATCGACCCTGAAGCGCGTTTAATGAGGGCCGACGTTGTTTGTTAATGCGTGCGCGGTGAATAGTCAAAAAGAGTATATATATGAGCGCGGGTGAGTAATTGAAAATTTTAAGCCACGTCGCAATCTCGATTACCGTCACGCGAGTCGTGTCTCTGTAAAAGTGACATTCGCCGGGGCGAGGACTACGGCGAGGCGGCATTTTTGTGGAAATTGGGGCTGCATTTTTCTACTGATGGGGGATTAAAAGTTTAGTGCGCAGGGAATTTTTTAGTCCTTCGTTTGATAAAATTGATTTTCCCTTTTTTTGAAAAATGTATGTGAAATTGAAATACCAAAGAAATTTCCATAATTGAGGGTAGAAATTGCGATTTATTTATGGCAATTTTTCCTATTTTTTAGTAAAAATTACTATGAATATATGGCAGTTTTCACCATAAATTATTGCAATTTTTTTGCTCATTTGAGACTGTCAAGCTTTACCACATTTTTAACACAATATTCATCAAAGTGTTGGATTAATGGCAATCTTCCATAACACGCAGCTACTTACAACAATTTAAGTAATTTAAAAAAAAAAATAATCTCATCCCATCCGTTCATATCTCCCACCATCACATCAATAATAAATTTTCATAAAAAAAAATTAATCAGCCCTTTCCTACCCGACATCCCACGCCCTATCTCCGCCCACCCAAACAACCCGGTAACTGCATTTCACCGTCGACTGCATATACTGCGCGCAATCGCGAAAAATCCATACGCGGCGCCAGCGACGACGACGACGACTCCGCGTGACATCGTCGTGTAAGCGCACGGCATTTACATCGCGCGGGGCGCGTCGAAACGCAAAAAATCAATACGTCCCGTCGCTCTCTCTACCGTCAGGAAAGTTTGCGCGCGCGGAAGCGCCGAACAATGTGCCGCCGTGTTACATTGTCGGCTCCCGTCTGTGTGTGTTTTTCGGGGACAAACATACGCGAGCGGGAAGAGCGATGAGTTAATTAACCGGGCGGCCGATGCTGGTAGCGTAAAAAATTGCTATGCAGAACCGTGGGTGGAAGGATTTGAGATTTTTCTGTATAATGAGATTTTAATGATATGTTTGGGGTTCATTTTGAAAAATATGCTGAAAAACTTTTTTTTAAAAGTAGCCAGTTAAGCTTTCTACGTTTAGTACGTAATAATACTCGCCGAAATTTTCATACATTTCACTGCTTTAAATTTTATATAAAAAAAGCTGATGCTCCTCTTACTAGAATAAATGAGCCTTTTTACTTAAAAAAAGAAGAGCAGGTGAGTGCAGGCGCAAAACAAAAGCGCAAATTCCCGGGTGTATTTACATGAAGCGCAAGCATTTCACTTACTATCCAAACGAAAAGCCACCCTCGGTTTTACATTTTTGCCTTTTTTCAGCCCCCCACATACACACCCACCCACCCACCCATAGTTATTTTGATAAAAAGCGAGACTCTAGCCAAACACAATACCCGATACACGACAGCCGACCGTTCTAATGAAATTAATAAGAGAGCGCAAATATTTGCCCGGATTTTACAGAAAAAATATTTCACAAAATTACGGGAAAAATGGAGCTTGAATTGATATAATTCTCGAAAAAAAATCTCTCCCCAACGACGACGACATTCCGGGCTCTATATACACCAGTCCACAAAGAAACTGTACGGTTGCTGGCCCACGTCCAAGCGGCCGAATGAAATCTGATACGGCGTGGGTGGCGATTTTTCGGCTATCGCGAGATCAGCTCGCGGGGAGCGGAGAGAACGACGTTTTCGGGCACGCGCGGAAGTTAATGGGATAGGCCGTCGCGCGAGGCTTTTGTGCACCGGCGGGGTAGTAGGAGAACGCGTGAAGTTTATGGGATGTGGGGAGGTCGGGATTTTGGTAGGGGCTGTGATTGTGGACAGGGAGAATTCGGGATGCCTGTGCTGAATGATAGAATAGTTAGGGATGTGTCTTTAGTGAGTTAGATACTTTGGGGTCCAGGAATTATAATTTTTGGAAAATATGTTTTTGAGCTTGAGTATTATGGGCTAGGATAGTAAATAACGTACGCTGTTAAGGTTCCAAGTGTGTTCCAAATTTTAAATGATTCTGATCATCTGAATAGATTATAATTGACATTATTCAAAATGCATGACATTTAAAATTTGGCAACGTTTTGACGATTCGCTTTTAAGTTATTTGAATTCAAAGCTAGAAAATCTACATATTTCTATATATATTTTCTTGATGGCAGAATATACGCATAATTGACGTATTTACTCTATATATGTACCCAGTAACTGCCATACTGCAAATGAGGCACTCAAAACAATTTTTTACTTCCAATTTGACTTAGAAGTACTTTCTCTTTTTTTCGTATAATATTTCCATAAAAATTATCTTAATTTATATAATGAAAATTATCGTTAAGCCCTTATTCTTAATCGCGCATTTATAATGAAAAGAATTAATATAAACACCATGTTTTATACCTTAAATATAAATTTCGGAGTTTAAATTTTGAAAAAGTATTTCCATTAAAAAAATTGCAACAGCTTTTCGAGATGCACGTATCCATTTCAATTTCCCCGACATCAATATAGCACTTTTCACTCTTCGAATCGCGTTAATTTTCATAGGCATTTCAGTATGCCCCAAATGAATTACAGCTATTTTTATCGAACATTTCTTTCCGCATATTCGAAACAAAAAAGAAATACCATAAACCTGCGGGATTCTCTCGACAACCGAAAAACAATCAAAAACGACGGGAACCACCGCAGAGTGCAAAATATTTTCCCCACATTCGTTCGTTCATTCTATCACACATATACCTATACATACGTGCGCATGTGTCGACCCAAATAACGCGCGAGTGCGGCCGCAAAGCGCGTTTTCGATCGGCACGCGGCCGCGCGAAATCGAAAAAGAATTCGCGTCGAATCCCTAAAGGGCGACGAGTGGCGCGAAATGGGATATTTCTTTCACCGCGCTGTGCCGCGCTCGATCGAATGCGACTAGCGCGGTAATAGCGTTCTCGAGGCGCCTTTTTTTTTTTTTCGTTTTGTATATAATATAATATTGCAATCCTTTTCTTTTTGGTTTAATTTCTTTTCGTGGTAGAGAGATATCGAAGGGCATGTAAATATATTATAGGACGTTGAGAGCGAAATTTTCCTCTTTAGATTTTGCTAAAATTGACTGGATGAAAATATTTGCATAGAAAAAAGGGCGGAGCATGAGATGAGAGAGAGAGAGAGCGAGGTAAATTTAAATATCGCTGTTACATGATTCATGTTACGTAATTTGAAATTCCGATATACTGTCGCTTCGTCTTTAACGTTTCCTATCAGGATTCACGTTCAACAAGACAATAACTTTACAAACTAATATAACGCTCGTTATATATCCCGTGGAATATTCCGTTACCGTGTCGCAAAATATTGTGTAACGTAAATCTCAATTTTTTTAAATTTATTTTATCATTATAGTAAACGAACAACTCGCGTGTTTAATTAACTGACAGATGAAATATATAATACGATAAATTCTTGTTTATACATAATAATTAATTCACCAGTTAATTTGGTACACCCTTATAACCTTATTACAAAATAATATACTCGAAAAAGCCACTGGTTACATACATACATATATCCTTACCGCGGTACATCTCACGGTTCCGCCTTACCTGTGCACACATATGATACGTCGCCAGCATCACATCAGCGACACGCTCTCTCAACCGTGTAAACACGACCCGTGCGCACGTCGAGAAGTGGCCAGCGAATTTTTGCGGCCGCGGAGCAGCTTTTGTTTGAGTGTGCGAGTGTATATACAGAAGAGGGAGAGAAAGGTTTTTCTTTCGAGGGCGGTTATGGAGAAGTTTGTTGACGCTGCGTGCTTTGCAGATTTGTATACGGGCGCGCGGTAGGGAGATTTGTTTTGAATTGGCGAATGGATGTGCGAGAGCCGGAGGTTCTCAATGTTTCCGGCCGGAAATTTGAACAAAACTATAGAAAATAGTTTTTGTTTTTCTGAAGGTTTGGAAAATAAAGAACACTGATTTTGTAACTACGAGTTTTGGATTTTCAAAACTTTTTTGGTAAAAATGTAAAAAATTTAGGTATGTTATAAATTCATATTTCGAAAAAAAAAAAAATTATAAGAATGTTTTAACACAAAATTTGTCAAATTTTAAGTTTGAAAAATGCTATCAAGCTTTTACATTAGGACATAAGTTTCCTTTACATTGTTAAGTAAAACAATATTGTAATAAAATAATATACCAAATAAAACTAAACACGTCATTAGGTATCAACCGACCTAAAACCTCCCACTTCTCCCATCATACGAATCCCCACCCTTTAAAAAAAACCCTAAACACCCATCTAATCGAATCTGCTGTCACCAATCTACTCCCAGCCAAACGTGAACAAAAGCGAACCTAATTCATTCGGGCGCATGTCGGGCTTGCCTGCAGCAACCCACTTATCGGCGCGCACAATACACGCGCCTCACCGCAAAAGCAGCGCGAAATGCACGTCATTATCAGGGTCCGGGAATCTGCCGCGCACATAAAGGGCTGCGCTACGCCACGGGCGGTCGATTCTTCTTCGCCCGGCGCGCCATGGCTTTGACACAACACACACGTGGAGGTGGAGCTGTGTAAGGCTTTTAACGCGAGTTGTTCTTTCGCCGGGCGAGGTTCATCTTTTATGGAGGAGAAGGAGAGAGAGAGAGAGAGGCGGAAGAGAGGACTTCAATTTGCTGCGAGGTATTGGAGAAAGAGAGGAGGGTTTATGAGGCTTGTTTACCAGTGCAGCGCGCGCCCGAGCTTTAGACCCACCGGGATGAAGATGAGCCGCCGTTGGAGTGGAGTGGAGTTAATCAGCGGCTGCTGATGGGTTAGTCAGATTTATGGCCTGTGGTGGAAAAATTTTTGAGAGAGAGAGAGAGAGAGAGATTCCTTTTTGGGGTTGGACGTTGGATTGATTTCTGTTGGAGAAAGCTCTGAATTAGTGAATAGTAAACCATTAAGTTTAAATGTACTAAGATTGTTTTTATGATTATAATTACAGAGATAAAAATGTTTAGTTGAAAAACATTTTTGGCTGACATTTTTTGGCTCATTTCGTTGGACAGCATATTAATATATAATTTTTTTTCTGAAATTTTTAGTGTAGAGAATAAACACCTGTAAAATTCCATCAAGATTGAATAATTGTTCTTGAGTTACTCATAATTTAGTTTTTAGTATTGCCTACAGCCATTTGAGCAATGATAGCTTATACATACATGTCATTATATAAGTTGCGATTCTGGACATAAATTATGTAGAAGCTTTTTTTTATCTTTAGACTGAGTTTATTATTCAAGACAAATGGTCCATATGAAATTTTTTTTTCAATATCTTATGTTTGTCTAAATCGGATTTCACGATTGTTATAAAATTTTCCTGCTTAGTGTGCACAGCTGTGCAGTCATTAGATTAAGAGCGAGGCGAACCGTACGTATGTAATGACGAAATAGTCCATATGAAATTTTTTTTTCAATATCTTATGTTTGTCTAAATCAAATTTCACGATTGTTATAAAATTTTCTTGCTTAGTATGCACAGCTGTGCAGTCATCAGATTAAGAGCGAGGCGAATACGTATATAATGACGCGTTAAAGGCGATGCAGAGTGCGTCTGTGATGGTCATTAGCGCTGCTGCGACTGCGCAACTCAGTGTATATAGTCTGGAACGAGCGGCTTAAGCAAGAAAGGCCCTCGTGTCACTTCGCTGTGCCAATACCTTTATTTTAGTATTTTTGTAATAAACTTTTTTTTTTATTTAACATTATATCAGGTTCGGAGTGTTATCATTTCTAAAAAAGCTTCCAGACATTATAATGAAGATACACTTTAAGTAAGTATTTCTCTTTCACTTGTAAAAAGTATTATCACATTTAACTAGACGACTTTATTAACCTTAAATAAATATAATTTTGCAGTTTCATCTTTTTCTTCGTATATATCTCTTGCCTAACTGTTGGAAATACTCAAGAATTAAGATCTCCAACGGTAAAGCTTTCCAATGGCATCGAGATGCCTCTTGTAGGGTTTGGCACCCACTTCGTAAGTTTATACTTTATTTCTTTTTTCACAAGTACTTGTACGTATTTTTACGTTTCCTTTGGTTTCTTATGTCCAAATTTTGCTACATAAATAGTTGTAAGAAAATGCACAAGGCACTATAAAAAATATACAAATATAAAATTTTGGAAAATAACTTCATACGTTTTTTTTTATCCCAGAGAACACCAACGCAGGAAGTGGAAGCTCTTTTGTCAGCCCTTAATGTCGGCTACAGAGCTTTTGACACTGCCTATAATTATGAAAACGAGAAAACCGTCGGCAGCGCACTGAAAAAATGGTTCGCCGAAGGAGGAAAACGCGAGGATATCTTCATAACAACGAAGGTAAGATACTTAATCAAACCTACAGAGTGCTATCGCACCCTATGATGAATTACTATATTTATTTTCATCACATTTTTAATTTTATTAAATACGATTATAGTTGCCACCGCAAGGAATGAGGTCTGAAGATGTTGAGACATACATGAAATTGTCCCTGGAAAATCTAGGTCTAGACTACGTGGACATGTATATGCTTCACCTTCCCATTGCGTTCAAGAAAGACGAAAAAATGTGGTTTACCTTTGCTGACAATGGAACCATAAATATCGACCCAATTACGGATCATATTGCTATTTGGAAGGTAAAGTTGGTAGTAATTATAGTTACTGGAAAAGTGTATATAAAACGTGTATTTTGTATTTAAGGCAATGGAAGAACAAGTACGAGCTGGTCGTACCAAATCCATTGGTGTCAGTAACTTTAACGGAACTCAATTATTGAACATCTACAATCACGCCGAAATTAAACCAACCAACCTTCAGGTAAAGGAAATGCATAAAAAGTCAAACATCAATATAGTAGATTCCTTAATGTGTACGGGAGCGTGATACTTTTTTAGTAGAGATACTAAAATAATTTTAAGTACCGATTATTTAAAATGCAAGAATAAGATATTCTGCTCTCAGTACTGAAGCATAAAGTATTAAGTTTCGCGTATTAAGTTTTAATAATTACGTTTATAATTATAATTAATTATATCCATGTGTATAATATTAATTATAAATTATAATTAATTATAATTAACGTTATAGGTATATAAGAAATTAGATTTCTCACACTAATGTGCAACCCAATTGAAAACATTTGCAGATTGAGCTGAACCTCTACCTGCAGCAGCCCGACCTGGTGAAGCTCTGTAAATCTCTAGGCGTCGCTGTAACCGCATACAGTCCTCTAGGTTCAGCAGACCTTACCCATACGAATGAAAACGCTTCCTTGCCGGCACCGACGTCCCACCCTGTAGTAAATGAAATCGCCATGAAGCACGGCAAGACAATAGCTCAGGTATTGCTGCGCTACAACGTGCAGCGTGGCGTAAGCGTCATACCTAAGACCGGGAAACCTAGCAGGCAGAGGGAGAACCTGGACCTTTTCAACTTCACACTAACAGAGGAAGATATGGAGAGGATGAGGGGATTGGACCAGGGTGGAAGAGTGCGCAAGTTTGATTTCTTGGCGATGTTCCCCGGGTAAGTGCAATGTGGAAACAGTCCTGGCTCAAAAATGATTCATGAAAATCTAGGAAAAATTTATCCTATTTTTTCTGGTTTTGTTTTCGTGTTTTGTTTTGTTTTTCATGATCACATGAAAGAACAAAGTGTAGGATTAGTAATCTTACAATCTTGGTTGAAATGCATGTTTTTACTAAGCTTACGCTCATTGTAGATGTTAGAATATATTTTGTTGACAAGTATGCCAAATGTTTTCAATATTCGTCGATCTGAACTCCAAGTATAAAAAAGATATTGACACAATTTTTCTAATATTTTCATAGTTTTTTTATTTATTTTTTTCAGATTAGGTAATTTTTAGATATTACATTTCGTTTTATTTTCAGGATCGAAAAACATCCAGAATACCCCTGGTAGAAAATAATAGAGTTGAATTGGTTAACTAACACATTAAGAATGACGATAAACTTTGATCAAGATTTTTATTTTGTACAATATCACAAAATTTGTAATTACTACATGAGGAATAAAATTGGTTTTTATAAATTGCTTTTGTTGCTGTTCACGAATGACTAACCTACAGTTAATATCAAGTATTATTTATTACAGTTTTAAACATCTGCACGTAAAAAAAGTTACGGCTTATCTAACTTGTTTGCACTAGTGAATATTTAAAATTGGAAGAAAATTTCAATATTTAAAATTATAATGCACGTTACACATGCTCAAAAGGAAAATTATCATTTTTTTATGTTATTTCTACCAATATCGTTGTGAGTCGAAGAAACTGATTATACCAAGTTAAATCAATTGTGAGAAAAGTAGAATAACCTATGCCAATAATGAGCGATAAAATTACGTGCTCTTGTAGTGTAATGTCAAAAAGATGCAATTCATTATTGTTTTATTGCTGCATTCCTCAATTGAAGATGTACAATTTCGGTGAAACCACTTTATATTTTTCATTTAACGTAACTCGCAACCATTAGATTTTATGCAGAGTTGAATCAGACACTCGTCTCTGTCGTAAAAACAATATCACACTAATCAGTCATTAACATAATTATACAAACAACACTGTAACAGTGTCAATTCCACAACACTTATCAACACCACAATAATCATTCCCCAATCAAACCAAAACAAAGCCTCCCACCGCTCTCCCTTGGGTTTATTCACCCCCTCACACCCGCGCGACAGCATAGCACCGAAAAGCTCTCGCTCCTTCTCCCCTCACACCGGAAGTGCGTGATCGATACACACGCACACACAGAACGCGCGCCACCACAGCTGCGAGCAAGCGGTTTCGGCCTCATTTATCACCACTTGTGGATCCGGACTTGACCCCGCGAGCGAGCTTTCACTAACCTACCCGAACGCCGTCTTTTCGCCGTCTCCTTTCCTCCCGTCGCTTTGGGGGAGAGACTGAGACGCGGGAATCTTCAGGTGGCGGTGTAGGCTCGGCTTTCGGGGCGAGGAGGTGGGGGATGTAGACGCGTCTGCCTGTTGATATGCCGGAGACTTTTTGTCGAGGGGAGGAGAGAAGGTCAGGGTGGAAGGTCGATGTACTGAATATGGAATGGGAGATTCGGCGATTGGGGGAGACGGAGATGAGGTGATGTTTCTGTTTTGATTATTTTATTATACTAGCGAGATCACGCGCGCTTCGCGCGCTTTATTTTTTCTTGCTAGAAGTTTAACATTGAAATTTATAATTATATAAACAGTTATTTATTGGTTGAAAAGAATTAACTTCTTACATTTCGATTTACATACAATATTAACATCAGCAATAATATTTAAGAATATTAAATTTTGAGGTTAGAACGGTCATCACTTTTTTTAAGAGAGGATTTGACAACAATGAAAAATAATATATATTACTTATATAATACTGTCATAAAACACGGTATATTGTCTTATATGCAGAACACTACAATACAGGTCGTTTTATACATAGTTTAGTTTTAGCCAATCAGCTCAGTTCTTAAGCATAGCAGCCTCGCGGCAGTGACGTCAACGTCAACCAATCACAAGTTTAATTTGGTCTGATTTAACCAATCACAAACGTCTTATTTTAGCTTCACTTTCAGCTCATCATTTTTTTAAAGATCTTGAGTAGACGCTGCGACGTTAAAGAAACGATTTTCAGTTGATATGATTGAATTAATTACGAAATATTATTGTATTAGCAAACATTGGTTCTGTAATCATTGCGTTCAAATTTATACGACTATTTCGTTAACGTAGACGTGTATTACATGCCAATTTATGAAGGACATTTTAAAAATTAATTAAGCAAACATTTTAGTTAGATTAAAATTTTTTTCCGCGTGGTATGAAAATCCAGAATTTATATAGCTTTTATACGCCGCAAAATTAAAAAATCCACTCAATCATTTCCCGCGACTAAAAGTTATAAATATTTGTTATTTATTCTTTTGCGCGTCATCCAGGCGGATATGAATAAACCGAAACATCTTCCAAATCCTTTATTACTTCCATCCAACCGTTTACAATTTTAAAATTTCTATTTGAAATTCTGCAGTAGTAGTCGCGTTTCAAAACCTCCCCTCGAGTTCCATTTTAATTAAAATCGATTCAAAATGTGTATATATACTACGTATACCCACGACCAACGGGAAAAAAATATCGAGTCGATATATCGAGACCTTCGCTTGGGAATATTTCACGTTTCAAATTTTATCATAGTGAACATATAACTTACATTATGAAGCACTCGCTCCGCCGCGTCTCTGTAACAATGTAGTATGTAGCGCGCTTGATTAGTCAGTCCAATGCCATCCTAAAGTTATAATTAAAATTTCCGCGCAAAAAGTTCGGCAATATATCACCGCGATACTAATGGACCGATCGATCGATTATCGAAAGTCTCCCGGAACTTTTCGTTTTACAACATTCTTTCGAGCTCCCCTAGACATCTCCACGATTAATTTGATCCCTTCGTGAAAAGGAGAGAGTGGGAAGAAATGATGTTTTTCGCGGACGATAAAAAATATTCAAAAAAAAGTGCGTATATTACGCGCAGTATCGATTATTATTTCGGTGGTAATTGAATGCGGGTGCGCACTTTATATTTACCGCAGCGTGATTGAAGTATTCTTAATTGATTGACGGGAACGCCAAGTGCTCCCATGCGTTTCTTTGGTTATTCATTATTTATACGCGCTGGGTGTGGAAGGCTGTCCTTTTTTCTGCGCAGCAGTAATTATTATTTTAGTTTTATTGCTGACGAACGTGATTTTATTTTATCCGGTCACGTTTTCAGGTAGTAATGGTCAGCTATAGGTTATAACATTAACAATATCAGAAAGAAGTGCAGACGTGCCGTTACAATATGTTTGCAAATTTCAAAGAGACGACTAATAAATTTGCTGTACACTTGCTGTTTTTTTATAAGGTACAATGAAAATGATTACGTTTTTAGAAAGTAAGTCACCAAACTGGTAATAAATTTGTGAAAAAACATTTTTTTGTACTTCGAAGATAAAATTATTAATATAATGGACTTGAAGCAATGTAAAATATATAATACTATTTAAAAAGGGTTAATAGATTATTCTTAGTTATTTATGAAAACACATCATTAATAGGTTACATTTCAAAAACATAAAAAGGTGTAGTAATTTAATTTTTTATTATAAATCTTACATGCAAATTTGTAACTTGTAAATAATAATTTTACATAACGAATATTTATTTTTTGCGCGGTTAAAAAAGACAAAACCCGAAACACATTTTTGTTAAAAATTGAACGAAATAGAATTGCGACGGTAAAAGAAAAAGTTTTAACATAAATATTTACATTTGATATAATAGGTTTATTGTGTACATACATCGTTAATTCGAAGAAGCAACGCAACAATTCATTGGCAGCGGTTTTTTCAATCATATAATGACGCTTGCGCAAACGCGACCTCGTCATCCGGCGATAGCATTTGTTTATAGCGTCAGTCCGAGTCGGATCGAGCGTTGAACGAGTTATTCAATCCGGCCCTTCATATTGTTGTTTAAAGTGAGAAATCGGTAAACAATTTAGCTTCTTCAAAATGGCTTTCTTCAAAATGGCGACATTTTTCGTTTTACTCGTCGTCGTTGGCGGGCTATTCGAAAGTGCGCATGTAAGTGTCACAGAATTTAATTGTTGATGTGTATTACATATATTTTTTTTAAACATTTGTCATTTAAAGACTTCAGGGTCAGAGAATAGCATCGGCGACATGACGAGAAACATCATGGACAACATTCGATCTGTACGTATCGATATAACAAATCCTTAATAAAAGTGTACATCTAATACTTCATTCATACTACAGCACGGCATTACTTGCGCGAATTACCAGAAATACTGCGCCCAGCAGGGAGCAGAAGCTCGGAGTCTATCAAAAAACCAGCACATGGAAATAAACGCCGACGTAGCGGACATCGTAGCTAACTGCGAGGTGATTTTCATTATTGTCAAAAGTATAAAACTTATTATCTCCATTCTCATACAATTCAATGTGATTACTTTTGCAGGCGATGATGAACGCGCTGCTTTGCGGCCAGGGCCCATTAGCCAGTATGTGAAACGATAAAGACAATACAAATTTTCCTGCGCCAAGCGAACAAAGTTGTAAACAGCGTCGAACGACACAGATATCGTTTTATTTCCTTGGCAGATGCTTTAATAATCAAACGTTATTTTATGTACACATCGAATAATATAACAAAATAAAACTGTGCTCTATAAAAAAGTATGGTCATGGATTTTTCTTGAAATTTCACGCATCGAGCCCTCTATACATAGGGGCAAACCGACATCCCCGATCGAACAAACGGAAAACGCAAGAACCGCTAACCACTGCAAAAACTGCATCCCACAATAGATACACACAGATATATAGGTACATGAATGAATGAATGATCGATACTTGTGAGCGCAGGATGTAGTGTTACACGTGGAAAAGGAGAAAAAGAGCGACGGGAGCATAATAATTAATGCGTCGCGTAGTCATCGCGCCTCCTGGTAATTAGATTATTATCGCTTTCCTCAGTGCGACAAAAGGGATGAAGGAATCGAGTGACAAATAAGAGTGAATTTTTTAGTTGTGGGTAGTGTATAAGGATTGATGACGAATGAAAAAGTATCTCACTCTGAGTATTCAATAGATGTGGCTCTGAATAACTTTTTTTTTTAATGGATATTGAAAAGTAAACATGATGTATTATATGAAATGCACAAAAATGTACGGTTTTTAAAATAGCTTTTCGCTCCGAACGCATTTTATTAGTTGTTATACAAGAACCACAATGAATTTCATTTATCAACCACAATATTGTGTCAACGTTATCCCATCAAAATCCGTACAAAATCAAAGAGTATTAATCAAATAAACGAAAATACATATATAATCTACTTTACAAAAGCCAACGATATATATTTCTACCTGCGGTATATACCAATTTCCTATAAATTTCGATTAATTTAGACGAGAACAGCCGATTAATAATCGAATTTTAGGGTTCTTTATCGCGTTACAAACTTTCGGAAATATATGGAGTATGATCTCGGCGTAGCGGCGAGAGAAGCTCTCTCGAGGGAGAGAAAAACTTCTGCCTCGAGCCTCTCACGCTCCTCTGATTTCCCGTTAACAGGGGGCAGTATTTAAGGGAACTTTAAACAAAGTGCCCCGGATAAGTTCATTCTTTCGGTAGTTCATGAGGATTTAACTTGATTTCGAAATTTTGCGGTTAACTCGCCGGAAATTCAGTTCTAGTTTTATATACGAAAAAAATTAGTTCGGAAAAGTTATATTATTATATATTTTATAGAAAATTATGATGTAAAAAATCTCTGCAGAAGTGCGTTTGATCTTTTTCCCAACAAACAAAGGTAAAACGTCAATATAGGTCGGCCGACGTAGCCGATAATATCGAGAAAAGCATCGAGAGGATATCCGAGTACGCGACACTACACAACTCGTTTGCCAGAACCATATCCGTTTTCGCGGCGATATCGACGAGAACAATAATTAGACTCGGCAATTTCTCGAAAATTATATACAAAACGAGTGACTTGAAAAATTCACCGCGCTGCGGCCATTACACGTAGGAGCCATGTCGAGAGGAAATTAAAGACCACTCGAAGCGCGTACTGTCAATTTTATTCTATACCATACCTACTCGACGCGCCCAGTGACCGACCCTTTTCTCACTTCGTTTGAGAAGTACAACGCGCGCGTAATTGCGAATCGAGCTGCTTTAGTTTTTAAATTTCCTCTTGCTGCCTCTCCTCGCTATAAGGACTTTGATGAGCGAGAGCCTTTTACGGAAGAAAGGTTTTTAAATTTTGCGAGAGGAGAAAAGTCGTATTTGAATAATGATTAATTTATTGGCGAGGAGTCTTGTAAAGGAGGCTTGTAACGGTAAGAGGTACTCGGTATTGCTATAAGAGCCAATTTGCAACTTAATGTTACTTTAGTAATGTATACATGTTTGAACTTAATATTTTTATAAAATAGATGTTTAAAGAACAGGTACTAAAGTAAAAATCATTCCTTGGTTGTTTCAGGTTTTATGAATAAATTATTAAGTCACTGACATTCAATGTCTTATATGGAAAAATAATCAGTGCAGAGACTAGTAATCAAAAACTGAGTACATCTATGGTAAGTAATTATTTCTATTACAAAATGACTATTTTTAATAGAAGATTTTACATTAGAAAAATTCCCAAACATCTAATATATTATTTATTCCTAGATATTATTCTTTCATAATCCAAAAGCCTATCACTCATGCAAAACCAACCTCTTAACACCCATCTTTCGAAAAAATTTTCCCCGCCGCCTGAAGCAGCCAATCTCCACTCACATTTCCTTCTCCCGCACACACCCTTTACTTTTTGTCCCTCGATTTTCCACGCGCCCATGCGTATACGCTGTTTTTCTCCCTCGCGCTAAACGCCCTTTCTCTCTCGTACATATCCGGGAAAGTCGAGGGGCTGCTGCAGCCGCGCGTGCGGTTTCCAACTTGGTTTTCTTCGATTGCTGTATACGCGCGTACGTATATATACGGTTTCCCCGACGGCGCAGCCCTACGATGATTTCCATCTCCGACTTTCTGCTGCTGTTGTTGTTATTTCTTTTCGATAGAGCGGTTCTCTCTGTCTCGGGGGACAGGAAGAGTGGATAAATCGTCGGTGATGGTTGGCGCTTTTTTTCTTTCTCTGTATAGAGGATCGATTACTAGTGGAAAGGTTAATTGCAATGCTCGTAGCAGGAATATACAGAGTTGTGTTGGTTACATAATTTTTTATCGAACTGGTAATAAAATACGAAATTCAATATTACTCGTCGTTTACGTACATTTCTTTTGGCGAAAATATTAATAATGTAGTATTACGAAACCGATCTTATAACTAACGCACGAATACACCAGCAAACCGCAACAAAAAAAAATCCAATTTTCCAGCTATATATACTATTCCGATTATTTCTTTTCTAAAAATTTTCAGGCGAAAACTCACCGCGCCGATCAATATTCTGCGCACAACACACACACACACACACATATGCGCGCATTTTTTCGTTTCACTCGGTGCCCAAACTTCCTTTTGTACGCGCGCGCACGCTCGACAATACAACGACTTTTCTGGCGGTGCAGGGGTGGGCTCTCCGTTTCGCGGCAAACGTCGTTTCGATAAATTGTTTGCACGGCAGATCGGTTTTGCTCTCCCCCTCTCTCCTGGCAGAAAGATTTTTAAGACGAGATCTGATTATTCGAGGACGAAATTGCGTTTATTCGAGTGCGTTCGCCGCGCGCGCGGATATTCCATCTTCGTCGGCGGGTTTTTCGCAGCTACACTGCGCCGTTGTATCGATTCAATTTGAGCAGCTCGCAAGGTCTTTGTGCAGTGCACGCTGCAAGCTTGTTTTGCGAGACGCCAGAGAGTGAGGGAAAGAAACGATCTAGCGCGATTTCATCGACGGCCGCGTCGTCTTTTTTTATCGAATTGGGAAATATTGTTTTGGAAATTGTTTTAGTTGTGGTATAAGGTGAAACAGAGTATGTAACGATTATTATAAGTGTGGTGCGTACTGGTAACTAATTTTAAGTTAATCAGATATTTAGTGATTTTAATTAAAGATTTTTAATTTCGACCCTTATATATATTTTTTTCTTCATTTTTATTCATTCCAAAATTACACCATTTTGCACACCTTTAATTTTCTCAGCTAAAACTTTCACTGTTAACTACTCACTCGTTTTTCGATCCAGGAAAAAAAATAATCACAACACACGAAGTAGACGCCAAAACTCGCGAGTCTTCGCACACGCGGAGGGCAGCCATTTAATCAGGGGCTCGAGCGCGTAACGTCGTGGAATATACGTGACTATCAGAGCCCGCGAAAAAATAAAAAAACGAGGTGCGCACACCTGTGTACTTTTATATAACGCACACGCGACCGCCGCGCTGCGCTGATATACCTCGGCGATAACTTGCCGCGGAAATTACGAGCGGCGCGATGTGTGTGTACATATAGGCTTTCCTTTGCCGTGTGTGCGATAAACGTACGCCCGCTACGTAGCGTATATAAGTATATAAATAAGTGTAGCCCATGATGCTGATGGGGGAAGTACAGATGGGTTCCCATTGAAATTGTCAAAGTTTGTTCTTTCGTGTTGTTACCAATTTAATGAGATAAACCAATAAAATAGGTATAACCACAATGAAGTTGTTAAGAATTATCCTATGTGAAAATATTATTTGAGATCCCATATGAGATTGCAATACGGATTTCAGACATATGAGATCTGTATGAGATTTCATATGAGATCTCATCTGCCATTTTAATCACAATAATAAATTATTGATTATTTTAATTAGAATTTCAGATGAGATCTCATATGTCTGAAATTTGTATTGAGATTTCAGATGAGATCTCATATGTCTGAAACTTTTTATTGAGATTTCATATGAGATTTCAATTATCATTTCATACTTATGAGATCTCATATAATATTTTCACACGGGATATAATTTTGAAAATTATTATTCATCGACTTCCAAAATGCCAATACGCATGAGTATGGGTAAAAGAAACACAGTTGATTAAACGCAATGTTAAATACGGTTACAGCAAGCGAAAAGAGAAAAGCCGCTAGAACTATCGCACATCGCGATCATCGCAAACGCGGTTTCGCGCGCCACTGGCCCTTTGTAACGTCGCGGTTTTTGCTCTTTTTTTCGATCCGCCCCGTTCTGTTCCAGCGCACTTTTTCATGGCACAGAGCTCTCGGAGAATAAGGGACGCGATGGAAAAGTTCGGATCGCGCTGTGTAATTGGAGAAGTTGGCGCGCGGGTCGATTGTAACGCTTGGGATCATGAGCTTTTCAATTTTATGAACGTCGCAATGTTACGCGAGTTCATTAAAATCGGAATTATTTTTAGAGAAAAAGACAACTCCAAGAGCCTTTAGGGAGGCATAAATAATGCAAGTCGTGTATTGGAATGATTGCAGTTGAATTTTAGAATTTGAGTTTTTTGCGTAAGTTGTCGAAAAGTTTTATTAATATTTTTAAATGAATTCATGATTATAGTGATATAAGTTGTTAAAAATGTCACCTATTTGTAAGTGTTTTCAAGTAGATTTCAAACTAGCAAAGTGTTTCTTCCTAGTTTGTAACTTTCTGCCACGTTACAGTTAATTTGACTTACTTGTGCGAAACTTGAGAATAACTCGGAGTAACTCGCGTATATACTTTGCGTCGTCTAACAAAGCGAATGAGCTTACTCCGAAGTGTCGGGCTATATAGAATTTTTCGTGAAACGCCTAAATGAATTCGCGCAACTACATGTCCATTATGAGAATTTTGTAGTTGTCGAGCAAAATTAATTATCCTGCTTGTGCGAAGAAAAGTGGAACGTACGTTTTTTTTCATCGGATGATTTTCTTATCAACGAGCATGAATTTTTATTGGTCACGATTTCAGGTAACAAACTATTTACCTATAGGCGATAATGTGAGTGATACAAGAAAGAAGTAAAGAAACCTGAACATTTTACAGTTTGAATTTTTCAAATTTGTAAATTAGTACAATTTTTTAGCTTCTCCGACATGGCTAACTGCAAAATAGCGATATTTTTCTGCGCGATCTTTATCATCGGAGGACTATTTGAAAGCGCACATGTAAGTTGTATACGGAGATAAATCCAGTATTGGTTATTTAAATTCAACATCTTTTTTCTAATTTCCATTTGTTTTTTTGCAGGGGGGCAGTTACATCCGTAACATATCAGACAAACTTGAGGATTTCATCAGAGATGTAAGTATTTGTATGAAGTATTTGAATACATAAATAGCGCCTTGTTTTTTTCTTCGTAGAACAATCTTACTTGCGACAATTACAAGCAATACTGTGCTCGGAAAGGAGAGGAAGCCAGAAACATACCAGAGAACGAACATATAGAGATAAATGCCAGCCCAGAGGACGTCGTATCTAATTGCGAGGTGGTTTTTCAATTGAAAATAAAAAAAATTCTTTCCATTAGCACAATTTTACATGGTTTTTCCTTTTTTTGCAGGCCTTTTTGTCGAGACTCGTCTGTGACCACGATAATTATTAAACAGAATAAACTTGCAAATATATTCTCTCATATAAATGTTTACTAATCAAATATGGTTTTATGTATAAACACTGAATAGAAATAAAGAAAATCTTTATAAATTTACCCATCATTTAACCTTACTTATTTATTAAAAAACTAATTTTCATACTACTGAAGAAAAAATAGCTCACGTAAATTAATTTTAAAAATAGTCTGCGCATATATTGTATACTCGTAGTCTTCGTGGCTATATCTCGTTAGACTTATAGATAAATATTTTTTTTTATCGATACTAATATTTATAAATCAAGATCAAAACACAGTTGACGGAAAGCAGGCGCCGATAGCATCGAAGATAAATCAGTAATTCATTCATATTTCAAGCTCTGTCTAGTGCATTTATTTATCAATTCATGCTAATTCGTCTGGCTCAACTTTGAATTTAATTGAATTCGGACTTACATTTGCTTTTTCTCCTCCTAAAATTTTCAAAGAACCTCCCACGAGCTAACGGACCGTCGGTTGAACGTTGCTGAATTTCTCGCTTAATTAAAGTTTGTACAGACCGCGACACCGGGGAAAATATTTCTGGCGAATCGTTTAATTAAATCAACGCGAATTCGCTGACGGTGCACTCGATATTTTATCTCTCTCTCTCTCTCGTCTCCGGAATTCTTTAGCTGTAACTCCGCTACCCGGAGTAAGTAGTTCATACGTATGCCGCTGGAGTAAGTTTTCCCCTTCGTTGCTTCGCCAAACTCTTTCGCAGCATTGTGAATTTTTCATATATTTTTCCTGCTTCTCTTTTATATTTCTCTTTTTTTTATGTTTAATCTTGTTTAAAGATCGATCTTAACACTATTTATCAACGAATGTCAGAATTAATTAAAGTTTTATTATCTTATCGATTGTTGGACATGTGTCCGTGAAAGACGACGAAGAAAAATATTGCAATTGTGTGTCAGTGTCATGAATCAAACCACTTGATTCTTTTATTATGAGAAACATTAAAAAATAAATAAAATGTAATGGAAAGTTATTGACCAGAGTAAAACATACAATCTTAATGTGAAATAAAAATGAAATCATTTCTACATCGTGTGTCACAAGCGTAACTTGGTAGTGAGATATATGCGTCATTCAGATATAGTTCGCTCACTGACTTATCGCAGCACACGTGACGTAAGGATGATGAAACGCTGTTACTTAATTAAGCGTGTATAGATTGAAATTAGAATCCAACAAAAATAAACAAAACGATTCACTCCGCGCTTATTTCCCGTCCCAAAATCACAAACCCGTTAATGAATGCAAAAATTTCTCCGAACAATGGATTTAATATTCCTCGTCCTTTTTCATCGACCCCCGACTTCTTTCAATTTCGAACGGAATTAAATCTAAATTTCAATCTAAATCACACTTTTTACTTTTCGCCCCTTCTACCTCCTTGCCCCTCTCCTCCTTATCCCTCGCTCCGTTCTTACAATACGCTCTTCTCGTCTTTGTTTGCCAACCCGGTCTGTCTCACTCTCTCTTACTCGCTTGCTCTCGTTCGTCACAAAGCGAGGGCCGGGACTGCAGTAGCAGCAGCGGCAGCATCGATTTATCCATAAAAATTCCCCGCGCTCGGCTTTATCACTCGGCTATTACTTCCTATCCCGGCTTTTCATCTCTCTCTCTCTCTCTCTCTCTCTCTCTCTCTCTCTCTCTCTCTCTCTCTCTCTCTCTCTCTCTCTCTTTCTGTCGCCCTCTCCCTCGCTCGCATATATACGCAGCAAGAGAGGCACAGCCAATCCCTAAAGAGCCAGCGTGGAATAAATACCAAAGACAGACGAAAGAGCGATTGCTTCTATTTTTTCCGCAGCACACGCGCGCGCGCGCGCGAGCGCTTTTCTTTCGTCCGTTCTTATGGTTTTTGAGCGAAAGGGAGTTTTTCTCGAAGGTATAGCAGGCGTGGAAGATTTTCCACAGAAAAACATTGGATTATTTTTTGCCCGCGATGCAGGAAGGAGGCGAAAGAAAGATATAGATAGATATAGAGGGGAGGAGAGAGTTCGCGTAGATTGGCTCGTAAAGTGGTTTATCTTCTTTGCGCTGCGCTGACGGATTTGCCGATTTTCGCGAGAGCGCACGGTTGATCGCGGATTTGAATTTTATTATGGGGAAAGGCGCGGGCAAGGAGTTTTCTTTCTATTTCGCGAAAGTAGATGGCGCCGTCGATGTGGAAATCAGTGGCATAGAGAGAATTGTTGGCTGCAACAGTTTATCAATTCTGCTTGTTCGAGGTTGTGAAGTGTATCAAAAGTAATGAGAGTGGTTCTAAAATACGATGGAGAATGATGTTTTCGAATCTTTTATCAAGATTAATGAATAATTATTGTGAGAACGCTGAAAAAAAGATACATTTTCAATTTAAAGACGAATATTTAAATTAGTAATATTTCATTAACTGAGTTATAGCTTCAATGAAGTAAATGGTTATACCAAAACAACTATTATAATAAATAAAAGATCAAGTATTTATGGAAATCGAAGAATCTTCACAGACGTATATTAAAAGTCATTTATATAAATATTTATTTCTACTTCGAATTTATTTTGTTTATATTTATCCATATTATGCACTTTCCGTTTTCTCTTAAAATTTCTATCAGTGAAGCCCCGACCCCTCCGGTGCTGATGCAGCAAATGGCCGCATGGCGTTTCCTTTTATCGCCGCTCAATAAAAAAAGGGCGACGCTCTAAAAGTGATTGGGTCTGAGTACAGATTTGTCTCGAGCATAAAATGCGCCAACATTTGGCAAATTAAAAGAGCATGATTGAACAGAATTGATGGCTTCCAGAAAGTAAATGTTTCTTTTTTTTATGTTTATCCTTACGTACAAAGTAAGTAATCAACAACAATACATAAAACTTGCAAAACAACAATCCCAACGATCTCAAAAATCAGCGAACCGCGAAGATTAAATCTCTGGAGGCCGAAATAATTCACCTGCCGCCACTTCATCAAAAACATTAACGCCTACTCCTCTTCTCTTTCGCGCGGGCCGTTTTTCCCGGGCTCTTCAAGGAAAGCGGTTAAACAGCCCGTAATGCTTTTCGGGTCCGGCAAAGGATGGCCCGGTGAATAATGCGCAAGAGGCGTGACTGGGCGAAAAGCCACGAGCTTAAAATTTTCATCGGCTTGCGCCTGCGAATTATTTAGTCGATGGGGAAAAATGAAAAATACGGTCGTCTGAGTTTTATCCGTCAACATCTTGTAAGATACACTCTCTTTTTATTTTTCTGTATCTTCGTTACTTGTAATATACAAAGTATGGTTTTTTTATCTGGTCGGAGTGGTCTAATTCTAATATGGTAATGGTATATACATACTACTGTAAAAAAGCTATTGCTAAGACGTTCTAAAAATATCAAATAATCTTTAGGTATTTTTTCAAGTTCCAACCTTCAGAGTTTTTAATTTTCAATGTCTTTGGGTTTAACGCTTCAAAGGAATTCGATTTGTCAGTCATGAGGAATATTATAAATTTAAATAAAATGATTAAATTAACTTATTAACCGACTATTATTATCATGTTTGTTATTAAATATCTTCATTTACGCTCTCACCAATTTCTCTATACATTCAAGTAAAAACCACATAAGATTATAGTTATTTTTTATATCCTAATCACAAAAAACCTCTTATTTTCATATTTATCGAATCACTTAACGTCGTAAGCCATCCCTCGCTGCTCTCTCAGCGAACTCTTAGGCACACTATCAGCGGCCACATCGATGCACTGCACCCTTTCATTTCTCCTCTCATTCGTTTTACACTCGACACGCCGCATTATTCTTTTTACTCCGCGTCCTTTTCCTTCTCTTTATTTTGTCCTCTGTCTATCGCCTCTCTCCCCCTCCCTCTCACCTGCTGAGGTTTTATTTTCATTTATAATGCCTTATTTTATTCGCCGCGCTTGTTTATCCGCGCCACGCTCTCGCTGCCGGGGAATTTTTTCTGTAAATACCTTACACAGTCTCGCGCGCCCGATGAAAGGCGCGAGCGCGTCGCTTTGTCGCTCGCCCAGTCGTGCGCCTTCCTCTTTTTGCCTTCGTTTCGTCTCCTTGCTCGCGCGCGCGCGTCTTCGTTTCCCCTTTTCTTTTCTTTTTTTTCATCGTTTTCGCTGGCTTTTCACGAATGGAAAACATGATTTTTTTTTCGGTGATCCGGAGATAGGAAACTTGGGTAGAAGGAAGGAAAAGCTTCTGGTGTTGAATGTTTACTTTGTATGTAGAAAGTTATTTTTTATAAATTAGATAAATGCACTCAGAAAAATTTTCATTTGAGATAAAAGTAATTTATTTCCCATAAAAGGATATTTTTCTTGATTTTGGACTCAAAATTCAGTCTACTTGAACCAAAAGAAAAATCCTTTCTACTCAGGATCCGCTTGTGTGAAAAAGAAACCTTTTGACTCAAAATATGTTTATTTTAGTATGTTTCTGCTAAAAAAAATTGTAATTACTGCTGCTAGTTATTATGCAATCACTAATCACGATTTTCTTTTTACCATTTATATAGTACGTGCACTTGATAATATGTTAAACTTGTGAAAAAAACCAAAGAAAAAAAGTTGTACGAAGTTAATTCAGAAGTGCAGTTACCACGAATCGAAACTCTCGACCTTCGGATTGGGAAGCCCATGCCTTAACCACATGACTAACTGAGCCTCTGATAGAGTATCGCAAAAAAAAGAAAGATACTTTACTTCCATTTCCTCTTGCGCCAAAAAGAAAATCATTTTGGACCCAAAACTTAGTCAATAAGTACTTGAACTTGGCTAATTTTAAAAAGAAAATCCTTTTATAGCCAAATGAAATTATTTCCATCAACAAGAAATTGCATTTTGGAGCAAGATTAATTAGAGATCAATTTAGAAAGGAAATTGGGATTAATATGAAATTATTACTTTTTGTTCTACCAAAATTATTTACACCCGAAAGAAAGTTTCTATTTTAATCTAGAGCATAGTAATTTCGCACCGGAAAATTAGATTTTCGATATCAAAATAAAATGTTTGATTGAATAATATAATCATCTTGCATCCAGAGGATTTTCCCAAAAGGAATTTCCTTTTGGTTCAAGTAATCCATTTCACTCAGTATGATTATACTTTTAAACTGAATTTACGATTTTAAAATTACATTTTTTTAAACTTTACGTTTACTGGGGAACCTTAAATAGTGTCTGAAATATAATATGTTTCGTTATTTCACTATAAAAAAACCGCTGCCAATTCATTGGCACGTAGCTTCCTCAAAATAATTTATTGATTCCTTTTATTAAATTAAAATTTAAAAAATAAATTTTTCACG
>JAPYZO010000683.1:0-30862 GCA_030522905.1 Torymus flavipes | reverse complement strand
CACATAAATTTACTTCGTACAATGGAATTACACGTAAACAGTATTTGAAATAAGAAAAAAAAACCTACAGGTATACGTGTGAAGCAAGTTAATGGAGATGCTATCAATTCATTCATTCGTGACGATAAAGTTAAAACCGCCGCAATTTAAGAAAACAGCTAATGATTTTTATAAATAGGTTCGTACTTGATATTCTCAATGATTTATAAAAGTTGTAAAAATTATCAATGGAAATATGGACGAGGACAGAAAAGTTATTGCGTTTTTATTTTTCTTTATGATTTATTTGGGCAAGGATTGATATAATGTATGCGGTATAACTATTAAAACTAGAAAACAATTATTTACACCTTTTTTTCAGCAATTATTATTTATCTGGTTTATTCGTTTTTGCTCAAATAAAGCACTTTACTTATTTAGCTACTTTAAAAGCATCTAAATTTAGTAAATTAAAATGATCGCCTTTAAAATACCACAATAAGCGTTACTAATAAAAAAAAATGATATTTTTAAAACTTCATTATAGAATCGGTAGCATACAAAAAGCACAAGGATCATTTAAAATAACCATTCGAGATTCGAGCGATTAAAGCGTTCAAATGCTTAAATAACAACAAAAACTCGACGGAGCAAAAGCAAGCTATTATCGCAATGCAATCTTCAAAAATGCCCACGAAGATGCACTTCGGCCAAGCATATATCTATATACATTCTCCCTCGAAAGTGAAATTTCGCTCGAGGAAACTATACACATACTTTTATACACTCTACACTCGTAAGACCGTCGATTATCCTCCTCCTTCTCCCGTATACTCCGCTTACCCAACTACCGAACGCATTATAAGACACACTTGCGGCGACCCCATACCACTCCGGATTAGCATCTGAAATACTTCTATCGACACATCCCGCGCGCAGACAATCGTCTTCGTTCTCTCTCTCTCTCTCTTGCGCGCTTGCGCTAATTTACGACCGTAAATGCATTCCGCGAGAGAGCGCGCAGCCCGCGAGCGATATATATTCCTTTTCGGTGCGAGGGCGTGACGTCATTACAGAGGCGCTCCCCAAAAGAAGCGCGCGAGAGACGAGAACAAAGGTGAGAAAGCATTCGCGCGCGCGCGGCCTGTGTATTGGCCTGATATGAATAATTGATAATGAAGCGGTTATGACTATTGCGTAAGCGCGCGCGGAGGGCTGCAGTTAATTGAGCCGCGGAGTGTAGATGAGATGCGATGCAGAATGGTACAGAGGTTGTGTGGGAATGTGGACGAGGACTTTGCAGTTGATATATTTGGGGAAAGATGAAAGTTTTGTTTATGGGTATTGAGAGGCTGTGTCGTTTGGTTTTGAATCGGGAAATTCACTTTGCTCTTTCGGTACTTACTAATATATAATCTATGTTAATTTGTTAGAATCGAAAGATTTGATTTTTTTCATTTTATTTTATGGCGGTGCTTCTAATTGTACGTATTTATAAAAGTTAGTATGTAAGCAAATAAAAAATAAAGCATTGTTTATGTATATAACTGAAAAATAACGGTTTGCTGTTCAGAAAATTATTTTGATAATGCAGTTACATTTCTGAAAGTAGAACAGTCAATATTTAAAAGTTTGAAGGTAAAACTAAAATAATGTCCTATAACGCTGCATTCGTGACACATAATACTATGATAATTAGAAAATACAGCAGGTATGCTCATTTACGTTCTAAAACACGTAATTTATTATAGCACGTCATTCAACTACGACAGAGTTGCAAATATATGTATACTACGACCTTATCGTGTTCAAGTCATTCCACTTATTTTATCATCTTTTAATTTTAGTTACAACGGGGAATATACGTACTGAAAAACTTGTATTTTAAAGCTGTTTGCTTGCATATTTTTAACTTTTGCACTATGTTAAATAATCGCCAAATGTATATAGCAGTGATCGGGGGATTCACAATTATTATATCGTACGAGCTCTCCGCAAGGAATGTGGGCACTTGATCAAATATGACTCAATGATTAAGCGCGTTATAGCTTACATTGCGTAGATTAATTTAAACAAATCTCGCTAATAGAGACATCTTCAACTGTAACATAGATTTCGTTAATACCATTTCTTTTCAACCCAAATCGTATAAGAACCAATAAACCTTTTTTCCAACGCAACTTTAACTAAATTTCGACATCTTATGAAAAACTATATACCCTCGCCGCTTCCGGAAATAGAATTCGGGAGAAACCCGGCTGCATTTTTCCCCTGCGACGGCGAAAGTGTGTCGCGCGTGCGAAGTTGATTACAGGTTTTCGTCGCGGATTATAGAGTCGTCATCTAAATACTTATATAGTTATATGCGAATGTGTGTGTTCGAACGCTGAAAAGCCAAAATTACACGTTTTTCTTTGGTTGAGAGTTTACGCACCTATATGGCAGGCACGTGTAAAGATAAGGATGTGTGAATATCTGTCATTCAGTAAAAGGTTTTGAATAGTGCTTCGAAGATTTGAATAAAATATTCGTTTTTTACGCTCTTTCCTCCTTTTCTTATACAAGAATTCTTTTTACATACATAATTTAGTTCGAAAATTTCCACAAAAACATAAAGTTCGAAACTACCCAAAAGAAATAAAAGAATTATAGTCTTCGCTCCGAAACCTCCAGCCCTATAGGTATACCTTACCACCGACCAGCAGCAACGAAAGAAAAACGCAGCTGCGCTGCTCTCAAGGAAACTCGACACTCAATCCGCCCACATGAAAAACAAGGTCAGTCGAGCGGGCGCCAGTCGCAAGGACATTGAGCAAAATGTAAAATTTCCCACTCCGTAGTCCGATGGTTGCATGCACATAACACAATGCAGGCAAGGACTAAAGTAACCGAAATCGAAATCGATGCGGGCCGACGCCGGCGAGTCGCTGGCTGGCTGGTAAAATGTTATTATTGTCCGCAATACTGTAGGGGGAGCGACTCCGCCACTCGCTGTGCGTGGCAACCGCGCCAGCAGACGACGTCCCACGACTCTCTCATTGTAGGTATATACGTATGTGTATAACGTATAATACCGCGACTCCGCCGCGCACGGACGTGTCTGTACGGTAAAAGTAACGCGTGTGTGGCGGTGGTGCGGCTCTAGGACAGTACTGTATTATCATCGTCGAGTGCAGGTTCAAGTGCACGTGCGATAATCCGGCGTAGGTATAACTGTGTCAGATAAGGAGCGCGAGACGAGACGGACGTGATATAGTGGAGCATGTAGACAGCAGTGTATGTGTGTGTGTGTGTCTGAAGGAGGGAAGATGCGAGCCAGCCGGAAGAATCGGGCGTGAGGACGCACGTCGCGAGAGAGAGAGAGAAAGAGAAGGAAAGAGAAAAAGACAGAGAAGAGATAGCGTAAAGATAAGCCGAGGACTGTCGGTACGTACAGGTGTGTATATGTGTATGAAGTCGCGTATACTTATAGGCCAATATTGTTTTATAAAAGCGTGCGGTCATGCGGTGGTTCGTTTCGGCTTGCGCGAAACAACAACCCACGCGCACGTCGCACAGGCTGACGTGTAGGCTCCGGTGCTGATTGGCCGGATGCGACGAATGGCAGCTGCGCTGCTGGGGAAACGACATAAACACATACGCGAGCGTCGGAGAGAGAGTTTCGGGCTTTGTTTGCGGGTTTTTTTAGGTAGTTGCAAATTGCGTATACTTAGTGAAGCGGTCATTCGGTGCGATGGTGCAGCTTTGCAGTGTAAGGATTTTGTGTGGGGAAAAAAGGTATACTGTGGTCTGTGGGTGTTGATGATGTTTGTTACAAATTATGAAGAGTCTATCGTTTCAAAAGTGAGATAATATTATGGGGAGCGATGTGTATTAGTGGCTTTTATTATATTTTCGGGTGATTAATTTTATGAAAAGTGATTAATCAGCTGAAAAATTATCGTGTTAAAGAATGTAAAATAATGGTTACGACGATTTTAAGTATGTTATTATCTTCTTTTTTGCGTTTATGTGTATGGGTCCGAGATCGCGTAATAGCGTAAAAGTTCTGACATTACACGTATATTTTTATAAACATTTTTCCATTTTAGATACAGGTAACTCTAATAATATTTTTTTTAATTTCAAAATTCATCATTTTGTTTAAATTTGTTATCAACAAATTTTTCGTACGTAAACGTCACGAAAACTTAAGCAATTTCTGTAGTAGAGTATTTTGCTTGTCATCTAATTGTTATATATATTATTTAAAATAAAATTCAAGCTAACAACATTATATATAATATTCATTCTTTTCTATCTTAGGAATAAGAAATAATGCTGGGTAACTAAAAAACTAAATATTGAATATATAGACATTTAAATAAAATTTATTTTATACATATAAGATGTAAAGAAATTTAATAAGCTACTTATACTCACTAATATTTGTAAAAGTTTTACAATGACATTACGTAAAAATTCTTGTGCATACAAATCAACAAAAATTCATCTGAATAATAATTTAAAATATAATCTTACCTTTATTGTGTTTTTTTATGATACTTAATACAGCAAATAGGTAATAATACCATTAGAGATGATACATAATTCTATTTTGATTTTTCAGCTAACAAGAATAATTTAATAAGGAACTAATCAGCAAAAGAACCAAAAATGGCTGGGGGTAAATTAAGAATATTTGGGCTCCTCCTTTACAAGAACTTTTTAGTTCGAAAAAGACATTGGAAGATGGCATTATTCGTAGAAATTTTAATTCCACTACTACTCTTTGTCAGCGTATGGGGAGCCAGAAACTTAGCATCAGGACCACCATATGAACTTGGTAAGCATGCATATCCCGCACAGGATCAAGAGATACATTTGCCAGAGGGCAGAAAACACCTGTTTGTAGTGCCCAACAATGATTTCATAAAAAAGATTATGAAGGATGTACGTGAATGTTTCAAGATGAATCCTGGAGATAGTAAGTATAAATAATCAATTGAACTGATATGTAAATGGACCAAAATTAATTGGCAATGTAATTTTATTAATTACAAAAATTTTCTTTTTATAAATACATAATAAACTCTTCTTGTTCAACAGAAATAAGTTGGTTTGATACAGAAAAAGCCATGCTTGATGCATATGACACTTATGAACCTGATAGTCAAAAAGAAGAAAAAGTTATAGCTGTGATTTTTGAGGATAAAAATATTAATATGTCATCAAACAATTTAGCATATAAAATAAGAATTGATGGAAATATTCCAACTCAGTTGTACACTGGTTTAATACCTGATATGCGTAATGTATTCACACATGGTTTTACTGGAGTACAAATATGTGTTGATGAATCATTTATAAAACAGAAAAGGGATAATTTTAACATGCGTGTATGTGTTATTTCAATGAGAAATAATTGAAATAAAAATTTAATTTATAAATTATTTGATATAAAACATGTTTAAAACTGTTTTAAAATTTTAGATTTTTACACAACGAATGCCAATTCCTCCTCATATAGAGCCAGATGCAGCAGATGAGGTTTTCCGAGAAATTTTTTGTGGATTTGCTCTGCTGGCTTTTTTAATTCCATTGTGCATTGAGACATCATATGCATCTAATGAGAAATTTCTTGGAATTAATGTAAGTAACATATGATGATAGGAAAAGTAATAATAACATTGACATTTATGTAAATCTTATTACAGGTTTTAATGTCAATGAATGGTGTTCCCAATTGCTTGAATTTATTTAGCTGGCTGATTACTTCATTAATTTTCAGTTTATTTTATGTTGTGCCTATAGTAAGTTTACTCAATTTTACTTCAATTGACCTAGCCCTTCCATTTTTGTACTATGGAAATTCTTTTATATTTTGGCTGGTACTTACTATAAACGTTGCACATTTAATAACATTTGGAATGCACATTTCAGCTTATTTTAGAAAATGTAAGTTTTTAATATACCTTTAGTAAAATCATAAAATTAGTCTCATTTGCATTTTTTTTTTCCAGCATTATTCATGGTCACAGGAATATTGGTACTTTACATAGGATCTATTGCATTGGCAAAATATGGCATTAAGGAAAGCTCATTTACAGTAGTCCCTTATTTAGGGATATTCTTTCCCAACATTTTGCTTTTTAGAGCATGTGAAGAAGTAAATTATTATGAAAGTATAGGTGAGTCACAAGAATAGTTGCAATAATTAGTTTACGTAATATTTTTAATATCAATCAATGTAAATTTTCAGCTAAAGGCATCCACATGAACAATTTATTTAGAGTTGGAAATCCTGCATATGGGAACCAAGGAAGCATAGGAATGATATTCATATTGTCAATAACAGGAATGATTTTCCATTTTATCATGGCTAATTACGTTTTTGCTTTAAATCCTGGTAAATACGGTGTTAAAAAGCATCCACTTTACTTTTTAAAGGTAATTATTATTTCATACTAATATTTTCACTTAAGAAAAGACATATTAATTGATATTACATTTTATTTTTATGTATTTAGTTTTTTAAAAGATCAAAGAAATCCCATGATTATGATAAGGTAGAAAATTTTGAATTCAATGACATTGAAGGGAAACCTTTTGAACCTGTAGCTGAAGGAGTTTTTACTCCAGGGATTCAGATTCGAAATTTGAGGAAGACTTACCAAACAAACTGTCTCTCTTCGGTAATTAAAAACAAAATTTTGTTTTAACTCTTATTTTGCATAATAAATACTATGTGCAAAATGTTTTCAGAAAGTTCAAGCTCTAAAAGGCATTTCAGTAGATTTTTTCCAAGGACAAATTACTGCATTACTTGGTCATAATGGAGCAGGAAAAACCACAATGATGTCTATTTTGACAGGTGAATTATTTTGAAGTACATCTGTATTGATTAGAATAAACTTTAGTGGTACAATGGAAATTTGTTATTTTTTTTTAATCGTAGGAATGATAAGCCCATCCGAAGGCGCAGTGTTTGTAAATGGAAAAAGTGTAAAAGATAAATTAGATGAGATATTAAATGATATGGGATTATGTCCTCAAGAAAATATGTTGTTCCCTCATCTGTCTGTTTCTGAACAGTTACTATTTTTTGCCCTGGTATGGAATATAATTTTTTTAAATTTTTATCACAGGGATTAAAATGAAAAAATTTAATTATAAACATTCGTATTTTCAGTTAAAAAATAAAGAAAATTCAATATCTACTGTAAAAAATGAAGTTAGAACATTCCTTAAAAAATTAAAATTATTTGAAAAACGAAATGCTTTACCGAAACAATTATCAGGTGGCCAAAAAAGACGACTGTGTCTTGGAATGGCTCTTATAGGAGATTCAAGCGTAAGTTTTCTTAAATGTCTATATTATTGTAAATTAATTATTTTCACTTCAATTATATTCATCATTTTTTTTTTCTTACAGACACTAATTTTAGATGAGCCGACATCTGGGTTAGACCCGGAAAGTAGACGCGATATTTGGAACATATTATTGGTAAGGGTTTTAAAATACCTTATTTATTCACTTTTAATGAATTTAATTCGCACCTTTTTTAATTATTATTAAATAATTCAATTTAANNNATTTAATTTAATAGAAAATGAAAGGCAAAAAGACTATTTTAATTAGTACACATGACATGGAAGAAGCTGACATACTCGGTGATAGGATTGCAATTGTCCACAGTGGACTTCTGAGAAGTTATGGAACGTCTATGTTCCTAAAAAAATTATTAGGTATAGTTTCATTATACATACTGTTTTGTCACTCCAGTTTTTCAAAATATTAATTACCATTATTTTTGCAAAGGACGTGGAAATATAGAAGTTACATTATCGGTTGAATCTTCGTTTGACCCCGAAAAGGTAAGGAGTTATATGGATCCACAAAGTGAAATACTAAATGCTGATGGTAGTAAAATAGTATTAAGTATTCCATATACTCCTGAATTGCCAGATTCATTGGATAAAATAGAGACAGATAAAAAAGAACTAGGAGTCACTGGAATGAGTGTTTCTCTTATTACTCTGGAACAAGTATTTTTAAAGTAATTTCATACGATAACGATTTAATATAAATTTCTTTCTACAACATTTCATTAATTTATGTACCAATAATTTACAGAGTTACTCGAGACAACGATGAAGAGACTGAAAGTCGTGAAGTTTTTACAGATACGATCGAAAAATTGAAAGGTCGTCAATTTTTAATGCATTCTGCAAAGGCACTTTTAATGAAGAAAGGAATTTTCGCACTTAAAAATCTATCAATATATGTCATCATGCTACTTTTGGTACTTACGTTGACACACTCATTAAATATACAAATAAAAACTTAATATATCAGTTTACTTTAACATTTTTTACTTTCTGCAGTCTGTTTTATCATTGGTGTGTATCTCATTTATATCGATGGGCTACGTTTCGAAAAAAGGTGACAATACAGAACCAACTGCTATAACTTTAGACATGTACCACGATATGATCACTGCTTTTAAATCTGATAGAAGTCTAAGAACTGACTTTGGACAAGTTTATAAAGTGGTTACAGAAGAATTGCATGGTAAAACCGTTACAGACTTGAGAGAACATGGCTCATTCAATGATGGTAAGAAGAAATGACTTTGAATAAAGTAGCATTAAAGCGAACTATTTTTTTCTTATGTTACGTGATATAGAAAGAAGATTTCCTATATAACAACTTAAATTTATAAAATTCATGTAAAAACATAACATTATTATGATTCACGATTTCCTTCTAAAATTGTGTACCAACTACACCTCTAACCATTTATCGACATTTTCCACAGCATTGGTAGAACTAGGTTCACGCAACTTCGCGATCTACAACCACCTGATGCTCGCAGCTGCCAAGTTCACCAACCGCTCGGGTCTCGTCGTGGCAACGGCCTTTTACAATCCGACTAAGGCGCAATTCGCCCTGCCGATCTCCATTAACCTCGTGACGAATGCGTTGCTGAAGGGTCTCGTGGGCAACGAGGGTCGTATCACCATCACTGCCCAGGAATTCCCAAGCCCCGACGACCATCTTACTGAGTACGTCCTCGGCAACATCGGCGAGATCGAGGCCTACGTCATCGCTCTGCTCACCGCGCTATTTGTCTACCCCGCTATTGCATTGTTCGTTGTTCCGCCGGCAAGAGAGAATCTTGCGGGCGTAAAGCACCTGCAAAGGATGTCTGGAGTATCGTGTCTGAATTACTGGGGAACCACATTTTTATTTGATTTTGGAGTGTTCTTTGTTGTCGTTCTGGCCGTGTTCATTGTGGGATTTATTGTTATGAATTGCGTGCTTGGGTTGCAGATGCTAGGTTGCATCGAAGTTTGTGAGTAGAAATTTTTTCACGTGAAAGTAGTTGAGTCAAGAGGGTAAAGTGGTATTTTAACGATGACAATTTGTTTGTTTCCAGTAATAATGACTGCTCTGTTTTTGCTCTTTGCAATAAACGTTTTACCATTCGTCTATATCATGAGTTTCTGGAAGAGATCGGCAAGTGCAGCTGTTAAACTGCTGAGTCTTTTACCGATCGGTCTTGGTAATTAACTATTTTAGAATTAATATTTTGAAGTTCGATTCCTATTGTAAATTTGAAAAAACGAGATTTTTCAATAACTAAACAAATATTTTAGTGGCAATTGAAATCATCATGACGCTCATTACCGCAGCTTTAATGGACATGTCGAACACTATGAATATGATTCGTCCTATTCAAAAAGTTATATTTTTACTTACGCCCTACATAAGCTTTTTCCATGGAGAATTAAGCTTCTTGAAAGTTGCAAAACAAAATGCTAACTGCCAGAGGCTGTCCGCAATCGTTGATGAAAAAGATGTAAAACTGTATTCACGCACTTGTTACGGTAATGAATATTTTTATCTACAAAGACTGTATTTAATAATGTTGAATATATTATTAATTTGACATATATAAATATCTTTTCAGAGTTACAGTGTGTTAATGGCATTTGTAAGAATCCTTTGAAATACTTTGGTAATTTCGAAGAAGACGTATCATTGGAGACAAGTTTTCTTAGTTTATGTCTTACACCGATATTGTATTTTGGCATCCTTTGCATATTAGAATATAATCTAATGTCAAAGCTTATTACGAAAATTTTCGGTGGGAAGCCTATAGATAGCGACCAAAGCTTTGAAGAACAAGTGAAAAAAATTAAGCAAATTATAGGTTCTGAAATATCCAAAATTAAAAAGAGTAAGTACTGAATTCGTAATATAGCATTTTATAGACTTTTATAGTTGTTAATAAATGTGTTTGAAAATATTATCAAGTGATCAAAAATGTAATTATTTTATTTATTAATTAGTAATATTTGTTTATAGACGAAACCATAACAAACGGAAATGTTTCTAATGGTAAAATAGAAACTGTTGAAAATGGAACAGAAGAAATTTTGCCAGTCACTGATGAAGCAAAGAATCACGTATTTCTTGTATACGAATTACGAAAGTTGTTTGGAAGATTAGTGGCCGTGCAAGACTTGAGTTTTGGGGTGTATCAAAGTGAGTGCTTTGGATTACTTGGTATAAATGGTGCCGGCAAAAGTACTACTTTCAAAATGATGACTGGTGCGGAAATACCGAATCATGGCACCATGTATTTAGACGGCCAGGAATTTCATAAAAATACTGATTTAGTAAGTTTTTACATTATAGGAAAAAAGTAAATGAAAGTTAATAAACTAGTTTTTTAATTTATTATATTGGATTTGATTTCAGTATCTTTCACAAATGGGTTACTGCCCACAAAATGATGCCATTATAAGGTCCTTTAATGCCTATGATCACTTAAAATTGTTTGCACGTCTTCGAGGGGTTCCTGATGATCAAGTTAATAAGGAAGTACAGAAATGGATTGACAGACTTAGTAAGTACAAACATTTTATTAGAAGTAATCTTTTAATTAATTAATATAAACGATTTTTAAATAAATACATAAATAATTAAAAACATTAATATCGTTTGAATTTTAGACTTAAAGGCTTGTGCATCTCAACCAAGTGGCACATACAGCGGAGGCAATAAGAGACGTCTAAACATTGCAATCGCTCTCATTGGTATGCCAAAACTAATTTTGTTGGACGAGCCGACGACAGGCGTCGATCCAGCAGCTAGACGCTCGTTATGGAATGTTATTCAAACATGTCAAGCCTCTGGCCAAGCCGTGATACTAACTTCGCATAGGTGAATATATATTTGTAAATAAAATTATGTGCTCAATTTTATTTGCTTTTACAAATTCTTCTTGATGTAAATATTTCAGTATGGAGGAATGCGAAGCTCTTTGTAACAGATTGGCTATTATGGTGGATGGTAAGTTGGTGTGCATCGGGCCACCTCAGGAATTAAAACAACGTTTTGGAGCAGGTTACGATATTCAGTTGAAGTTGAATCCAGAGAAATCAAGGGAAGAAGCTTCGAATATTAAAAAAGATATAGGCCAATCTCTTGATTGTGAAATTATTGATGAGAACTCGGTAAGAGCGAGACTAATAAAATCATATACTATATATGACTTACAAAAACTTATTGAACGACGAATATTTGATTTAAATAATTTTTTAGGGATATCTCATGTATCACGTAACAACTACAGAAATAACATGGAAACAAATGTACGACGTAATGACTGAATTGAAGAATCGATACACATGCATCGAAGATTTCTCTGTGCTGTCTTCCACTTTGGAACAATTATTCTTATTGTTTGCCAGAAACGCTGATAGATCATTTCAAAAGACTAAAACAGTCTAAGGATAAATTATTCAAGTTTTATTAAATTTTAACAGAGCTTTTAAGGCTTTGTGAGTGCTTCTAATGTTTTCAAATGATATTATTTTACTTAAGTGTTGACTGAAAGCGAATCTCGCATATATATAGCGATTTCATTTTCTGACTTAAGCTATACTATGATCTTATTATTATTAATAGGATACATAAAGTAGTTTTTAGTGTTAAAATAAACGCGCTTATCTTAAATGACTGAATTGTAAACAATACAAGTGCGTATATAAGTAAAAAAAATACTATGAATATTCATTTTCATAAAGAAAGTATTATTGATTAGAAAGCTACATAATCATAATATAATTCGGTTTTTCTGTTTTTCTTTTAGCAAAGATTACTTTCATAATAATAGCTATTATTATGTAAAATAAAAGTTTAAATTAATGTCTAAATTATTCTACAAAACTGAAATCTCAGATCCTTACAAGGAGTATTCATACTAATAAACATATATATTTACCTATACTATATAGACAGTGACATTAAAGTACAAAATGCTGCTTAATTTCATTTACATTATAAGTTTTTTTTCATTTTGCCATACAGCTAATATTTAAAATACATACCTCATCACATGTAGAAAAATTATTGGAATATTTCAGAGAAATCATTAAATTTTATAATTATAATAAAAAAAATTAGTTAAAATGAATATTTCTAAATAATTATAACTGTGATTCGATATATACTAAATTTAATTTAGTATCATTCATTACCAAAAACATTGAAATATCTTATGATATTTTACTATTGTAAGATAAATAACCAATAAAACAGAGATATCCAAAATAAATATTTTAATACTAAGTGAGTTAAGATATTATTTTATATTCTAAAATCGTTTGTCCTATTTATAATATGCTACTAAATATGTAACGAATATATATTGTATACGCATTTATATTTATGAATAAATTGAATGTTTCTAATAAAACTCCTGTATAAAATCAGTATATTCGACTTTTTTTATAACTCCAAAAGCCCGAATAATATATTTTATACTATTATAATAATAATTGCATATAACGTGATCGTTTTTAAAAGAGTGAACATGTGAAAAATGTCAAATATTATTTTAAAATAGTCAACAATATTTTACCTTTGTGAATTGCATTAATAAGCGTGAGCAAAATAAGTAGAATTTTTCGAACTTCCGATATTCCCCAGTCTTGTTCAACGCGGTTATCTCTTCTCGTCATGTTCTTAAATTCAAATTTTCCGCCATGACAGACGTCGCCCCGATCGCCGAAAATGCCCGAGCTAAGCCGGTTTCGGGCCGTTGAATCTTGGATATGATAGCCATAGCATGGACTATGGAGGCGTATCTTGCATGCGGCAGCGCGCCGGACTTTTGCGCGCCGCACAACAAAAGACTCGCGCGTGGGGTGTTCGTCACGCGCGCCTTGAGCCTTCGTTTGTTTTTTTTCGTCTGCGCTTTCTCTCAAAGAGAGGAAAAATGTCGCAGAACGAGGGAGAGGCCCAGCCAAACAACCTGCTGATGTTCCGAGCGGCTGTGTCCAACAGGTTTCAGGACATCGCCAAGTGCGTCAGGTGAGGATACAATGATCATCATCATACTTACTTCATAGCTTCGTCTTTTTTACGAAGTTTTTGTGGCGAAGTTGTATTTGTTTTGTGGAGGGTAAGGATTTGGGAGGTTTTGATAGTGCTTCGGTTTTTAATGTAATATAAGTGTATGTATAGGTATTTTTGGGATAGCGATTTTGAAAATTCATTATTTGAATTTTGTTCACGAATAATTTACTTCTTGTAACGATCTACTTAGGTGATGAATATTCCTAAATAGTCCACAAAGATGAAATTAATAATATATTGTCTAAAATTTAAAAAAATCCAAAATAAAGAAATCAGCTTTTTTACATCAGATTAGGTATAATTACAAATCATTTAAAAAATTTGTATTTGTTAGATTTCATTAACATTTTTCTTGTATTCCCACTTAATAATAATCTTTTAAAACCATTTAAAACGTTGACTATTAAATAAAATTATTGATACAAATTTTGTGCCATTTTTTCTGTATTAAAAATATGCAACATTATTCAGTAAATTTAATTTTTAAAAAGAACCAGGTACAAGAAATATTACATGTATTTAATTAGGCTGGGAGGACTGCAAATTTGTAGAATTAAGTCAAATTGCACCCCGTCCCGGCCTGATTAGGTACATAATAAGCAACAAGTCCTAAAACAAGATTTCAAAGGTATAGTATAATCTATTGATATTGTATAAATAAAACATTTTATCACTAAATTAAATGTGAGCTATTTTTAATAAAATATTTATAAACAGTTCAATTCAATTTTTAAGTTTTACTCGTTTAAAAATAATGAAATAGAAATATATGATTGACAATGCCATGAAATTAGTATGAGAAGAAATTTAAGATTGTAAGAGCATGGACTCTTTGTTTGCATTTTGGACAAAGAAAAACTTGATCTCCTGTATTGAATTACACAGTACACTTGCACACTTGCTTCTCTCTCTCTATCAACAGAGTATGACTGTTCCTTCATTCATATGAGAAAATACTCAAATACTATATTATTTTAAATTATGAAAAAAGTTTTCCCGAATATTTTTTTTTTATACATAGATTTTATGTAAATAAATAAAAACATTTTTATTTTTATTTCAGTGAAGATGAGTACTTTAGAATTTTTACAATGTTTGAATCAAAACGATCAATGTTACAAAGGGTGCGTCATGTAATGGAAAAAGAATTACTGAAAGGGATGGAGGAAGATTTAGGAGCATTAGTAACTGATGAATGCATGGTAGAGGGAATGACAAAACTGGCCAAATTGACTGAAGATACAACAGTACCTTCAAACATTAAACTTTGGTAATGATTGTTTTATCATTTTTCGTTTATTAAAAAAATATTAATCATTTATACAGTTTTTATAAAATTATAAATTTTAATAAATATACTATTTTGTAGGAGGCCACCAGGAGATGTAAGTCTTCACTTGCGTTCACTAGATGCTGAAAAAATGAAAAAAGAATGTGAAAATCTAGAAAGGTATATAGCAGAAATGGAAGAAGAAAATACAGAGCTAAAGAAAGATTTGACAAAAAAGAGAGACAGTGTGCAATCTGTTGGTGAACGTATGCATAAGTTGTTAAATTTACCTTTTAAGATGTCAGAGTTGGAAAAGACTGTTAAATTTAATCAAGAAAGCCTTGAAAGTTTATATAACAACAAAAGTGCTGGTGCTAGTGCTCAACAGTGATAGCTAATAACAAAGTAATTTATTTTAAATCTCATTATTTAATTGATTTGAAAGATTTTTTTCTTCTTGCAGTGATTCTGCTAATGCTTTTTGAAGTCGCAGTAGAATAGCTGCATTTTTCTTCTGTGAAGAAGTTTATAAAATGAAAAATATTGTAAATAGTTATGATTTTTAAATAATATAGTTTGATTATACCTTTTCTATACTAATTTGTATTTCAATTTCATTTAATTTCATTGCAAGATCTTCCTTTTTTGCTTTGAATCTCATTAATTGATCCTTACATATATCTCTTTTGTGTTTTAATTCCTCAATAGTCTTAATATCATTAGGAAATTCTCTATCTTGTTCAAGATCTTCTATCAAAGTTTTATATTTTTTATGAAAATTTTCTAATTCAATATTAGTATCTTCAAATTCTCTTTCAGATACAAGAAGAAAAGATGAAGCTTTTAAATGCAAAGCTTTCACATCATTTATAGATTTTTCAAATTTCATTAATTCTTGCTGACTTTTTTGCAATTTCAATTTTTCTTCAGATGTTTGCTTATCTACTTGACGAATTTCCATCAGAACATCAAAAGTACTGTTTGATGACATTCTTAAAATTTACAGTAATAAAAGTGTCTAAAAAAAAAGTAATCACTTAAAATGTATTTAAGGTACAGTAAACAGAAACAAAAAAAAATGATAAAGGTCAACATTTTTTCATCCGTTTTCTTGTAACTCGTAAATTAAGATGATCTGTAGTAAGTAATTTTCAATCATTACTTGAAAAACATGTCAAAATGACGAAAAAGAATATGAATTGAAAACTTAAAGAGCAAAATATATCTAACGAAAACCCATTCACGTTCGTGCAAAAAGTCCTGAAAATTTCTAGCTCAAATATATTATAATATTTTGATTTAGAACAATACCGGCAGAGATTTCCACCTTATACCAACGAAAAACCAATTATCACCAATAGAACATTAAAATAAAATTTAAAAATACACTCAGACATTCTATGAAAATTTCAACTTACTTTATACTTTTCCGGATTCAAAGAACGAAACGGTCTTTTTCGAATTTGCTTTCCCTATAGTAACCCTCTTCAGATGCCGCCACCTCCCCGTAAACCCTATTCCCATTTCCCACCGCTAACCCGGCCAACGCTGCCGCTAACTGGCTAAGCTATAGGTAAGGTTAGGAATCCTCAATCATAACCACCAAAACTTCTTCTTTTTCGTCACAGATGTCGCCACGTACCAGACACGCGCGCGTCGGAAAAAGCCTGCGACTGCGCACTGTACGGCGCTATCTCAGGAGCCATCGGCAACAGCGCGCGCAGCACTACTTGGCCGTACCGCAACTAGCAGCAGCAGAGCACGCCATTGTGCGCGCGCCCCCGTGTGATTTTCATTCTCTCTATATATCTCTGTCGCATTCTTCGCCGCACTCGATTCCTCCCCCCCCCAGACCGGTGTTTCCCTGAACGTCGTCCCCCAGGAGGTAGAGAACTAAGTGCAGAGGAGGTACGAGGAGGTTCAACTCCTTGCGGCGCATCACGTCGTGTAATCCGAGGTAAGTAAAGTGTCGTGTATTTTTTTTTTGCGGCGCGGCGGCGTACGCGCGCGCGTGTGTGTGTTACATATAGGGGTATTATACATGTAGGTATGTATATATATGTGCGGGCCGCGGCGGCAAGAGCGTGCATGTGTGTGGAGAGGAGAGCATTAGCTTAGCTCTCGCGCATATCGATCGCCCGCGCGCCGCTGTGTGTGCTGCTTCTCTCTCGCTCTTGCTCTCCTCTGTATCTCTCTGTGAGCGGCGCGCGGTTGTGTGCAAAGTGCATACAACACTGTATTTCCCAGAAAACCCAGCGCTTACACGTATAGTAATACGCCGAGAGCCAGGAAACGACCCCAGGAGTTTCGGAGCAGCGTCTTCAAGGTCAGTGCGGTTGTGTATAGAGTGCGCTTCCGGGAGACTCGTGTTTTTCGCTCTCGCGCGCCCGCTCGTTGAGGTTAGGTGCGCGTCTCGCCGCGCAGCGACGCTGTGTGCTTATGTGTGTGTGCGTGCATGGATGCGGGTGTGTGCAATGCAAAAATGCATGAACGCGCCGACGAGGAGACGCGTTTTTAGGAGCACATATCTTAATGCGATATATTCTTCGATGAGGTTTCGGAGCAACGCACGAGGCTTCTTCGTCTTTTTGGCTGTTGGGAGGGCGTGCGCACGCGGATTATGGGCGACGACGGTGGGGCGACGTTTCCGCGTGGATGTTGCGGTGTTTCGCTAGTTATGTAAAGTATTTCAGGAAGAATGGATGGTTTGAGCAATAGGTCTTTATAGTTTACGGCTTAAACTTTCTTTTTTGTGCCAGCAGCTTCGTTGGCGCGGTTTTTTTCGTTAAGAATTTGGTCGTTCAGCATGGAATAAATGGAATTGTTCATTCTGGGTTTGCTCATCCAAGTCACAAAATGGATAAGCAATTTAAGTATTTTAATTGAGTGTGCTTTATACTTTTCTTAGAATTAATCTGATAAGCCATTTATGCTTGCACTTAAGTGTACATGAATCATATTTCATTGTTATGAAAGGCATAAATTTCTCTGATGTATGAAAATAGTAGTTTACATTCTTTTTATAAGCTTAAAAAGATACAATTAGACATTTTTTACACTTTACAGAAAGTGTAATAGAGATTTAAATTTTTTCACAAAACGTGGATAAAAGTGTTTATTATTATATCTTTATTTAATCAACCATTGTTAATCTCTATAGTAAGATACACTTGGTATAATACATGTATTAATATTTGTAAACTTCATAAGAAATTATATAATTCTATATATAATAAAGTGTATTTATATATAATATAAATTATGCACTTTGATATGTTATTGTTTATTTTAATTGATCAATTAAATTTTAAATCAATAATCAGAAATTACACACACACATTTTAATACCATTTACAATCAATTGAAAATTTATTTTTCAATAAACATAGCTTTCAATTTTATGAATAATTTGAAATTTCATTTACTTTAAATTATATTGTATCTTAAAAGCTGTTAGAGTGAAAAAATTTTAATTTTCTCAAACTTTCCTGGAGTACATATATTTACACATTTTAGGCATTGAAAAGCCAGAAGCTATATTCAAATTTCATGCATCTTATGTAAAGTTGTATCTGAAGTATAAGCTTTTCTATTACCTCTTGCGTATTCATGAAAATTAATAGAATGCTAGCTTAATTATATGATTTAAGAATTCTAAAAAAATAGACGCTTTCTATACTTTTAAAATTCCTAATAATACACAAGTTCATACATTATCATACCACTCAATAGCTAAGGCTCTGTGTCAGAAGCACGTTAACAATTTTAATACTTTTTTTCCGATTTATTTAAATATTTCAAAGAATACTTAAATTATAAAATATAAAGTCTAAATATTTAAATAATTTTTAAGTAGTCCAAAAATAATAATATTCATAATGAAACATGGCAAACATAAATTTCATACAGGAATCAAAAATATTCATTTTTATTGTATTATTTATTATTTATAATGTTTGAATAATTTTTCTTGCATTATTTTAAATAATTTCTTGCATTTTAAAAATATATTTTTTAGAATAAAATCATATCACATTCAACTACATTAAAATCACCACTTTTATTTCAAATTAAAGTCTTACCCAAATGTAAGAGAAAAGAATATGCTTTTTACGATTACCACCCATTAATTTACTTGCCCGCTAAAAACATACCTTGGCGAAAAATCTCGAAATAACGCACGACAGCGAGTATAATATCGCATCAGCCACCCCTTTCCCCTACATTATTTAAAAACACCGTGTTCGTCCTCACACAGCTCTCTCGTAAAATAGAATTATTTTAACGACTGTCCGCGAGCGCTTTCGTAATCAAATTCCGCGCGTAATTGCGAAAAATGCAATTAGCTAAATAACGCCATCAGCCGTCTCCAAGTATACTACAGCCACTCGACACCTTTCGCATGAAAGCTGTTACTATACACTCATTGGAAAACTTCCGCACTATACATCAGAGGTTTTATCAGCACGGCAGTATATACACGCACGCGCGGAGAGCGATAAGATATTATTCCTTCTGCGTTCACGGTCGCGTCCCAGTGTCTCGCGTTGAAATATACGTACACGCCTATTGAAAAGAAAGAGACGCGCGTTGGGCAAGTGAGTAAACCGGTCTTTCTAACTCCAGCCCGCAGGTTAGGAAATTAGCGGGGACAGGTGGCGTAATTTATTCCGCTCGACGCTGTCCGTGCCCATGATATTTTCGGCGACGAGAGAAGAGATGAAGAGTTTCCCGCTCTGCCGTAAGGTATCGGGCCCTCGCTAATTGCCCGAAAGTGCGTGTGTATACGCGTGTAGGATGAATCGGTACTTTGTGGCCAGAAAGATGATGTCGTTTATTAGGTAGATCAAGCTTTTGGGGTCAACACTGCTATGCAGATGAGATCTTATTAGTTTCGTATGATTCTTTATTTACAGCTAGAAAAAATTGTAATACTAGCTATACTCATAGTTAGTTGGCCAGTTTACTATAAGAAATTAAAATGAATTGTTTGAAGCATAATTTTCTGTAACATTGTTAAGCGTCAATTTGACAAGGAGAGTGTCTCAGATCCAGAATATAGATTCGGCTCAAACTTTGGGACTTGTTTTTGAATGTCAAAATATGAAAACAATCACAACTGGAAGACCATAGCGCTTTGAAAACTGAAGTTATCTATAATTTAAGCTTTATTTTAATAAAATGCCGTAAAATATTCTCTCTTTCAAACGTTTATCACTAAACTTAGAAATGTGTTACATGCAATTATAAAAATAGAAAATAAAACTAGAGAAAGTTATAAAAGTTCGAAGATACACAACAAAAATACTGATGACCCGCTAAAATTTGCAATTCGACTTTATGAGACACTCTCCTATAGTTAGTTAAAATCTCTTGAAATTGGATTTCACGCATGAATGTTAAAACAAACTCAACCAGAACAAACATGAATATTTGAAATCATTTAAAAACTTGAATTTTTAATAAATCTCCTGAATAGATTTATGTGAGCACTTTAATGCAACCCTTACAAATTAGAATAATGAATCATTAAAAAGTCATTAAATATGAAACAGAGCAGCGAGTTTTATTGTTCGTTGAAATGAATCACTAAAATATGGTGTAGAATATTAAACAGTTAGTTATATATAAAAGTCTGGCCTAACTATAATTAAGGATTGGGGGAACATGTGCTAGTTAATTGTGGGAACAAGAAGCAGGTTCGAATTTATAAGTAATTTGAGGGTAGAAAAAAAATAAAAGAAAACCAGTTTTGTATCGTGTAAATTCTTTATTTCAAGGTCATTACATTAGATACAGAAAATTACGTAGTCGTCCTTTTTCTTCATGGTTTTTACGTAATAAATCGCAAGATGCATTCAGAGAAAATTCTAAGTTATATACATGTATTATTAAAATTACGTGCCTACAATAACGAATTAATTATTTTTATCAAATATTTTTATTGAAAATAAAATCATAAATTTCTTCACTAATTGTAAGTGAATTATTCAATATTAATTTTTAATAAAACACATCGACTTATTTTGTAACATTTTTCAATAAAAACCTGACCTCGGTATTGATCGACCACTCGAATAAAGAAATTTCTAAAGTTCATCGTTCTAAGGAAAAATACAATTCAGATTAAAGTCCATTAGACTGAAAGATATTCTGCGAGTGATATCAATGAATTATAATATTTAATCACCAAGAAGTCCGTTTCAGAACGGATTTCTCTTCTTATAATAGCATTTAAATTCAAGCATTAGTTTGCGAACTTTTTAAACAGTGCTTGAGAGTTTGGTTAAGTTTTATATTTCAAACGAAAAATTCAAAAGCTTATTATAAAACCATCGAAAAGTTTTAATTGAACGGAAAAATTAATCATATTCTATAATGTTTCTATGTTTCAATTTTACGAATAACAAAAAAATAAAAATAGAAATTTATTTTTTGATAAATGAACTATTATGATAATTGATCACATTATTTATAATTCCCGTTTTTCTCTCATCCTCACATTCATTTAACAAGATATTAAACGGAATATCAAATAAGATCTCTCAAGTTCCAAAATTTAAAAACTCGATTCGATTGCTCTCGTGAGCGTAAGACTGTACCCCAGGCTGATATCCAATCTATTCCCTATCATCACTCGCTCGACCTTTGTGTCACCATCTAAACACAAAGTTTCCTCTGCACATCGCCGTCGATCCTTTTCTCCTCTCGACTTAACGAGCACTCGTGCATGTATACCTATATATATGCACACAGCGCATCGCGGCGATGAGCCGTCGAGTCTCGTAATGATCCGGTAGCGCGAGATTTATGGTGACGATGATGACAAGATGAGCGTTGACGTTCGTTAAAAAGTCGCGTCGGTAATTTCGCGGCTGTGAATTCGTAATGCGAGTGAAATTTAAAATGTCGGGATAAGTAGGTGTTTAGAGGTGAGATTATTATACGAGACTGTTAAATACCGGTGTATGGAAATACGCGTGGGAAAATTGTACTGGACACTTGTTTTAACTAGTGTATATTCTTAGTTGCTATGATACCGCAGTTTAATAATTTTATATATACGGGGTGAGCAATTTTCTAGTAAAAATTACCGCGTTCTTTTTAAGTCGCGAATGCACTCAAGATCTATTGAAATTGTGAAAGTTAAAAATAGGAATTTTTTTTCTGAGGGATGGTAATTTTTTATGATTTTAAGTGCGTCAGTGAGTTACAATGGAACATTGTATTTTTCACTAGGGAATTCTTCGTATAGTTCACGCAGTGAGAAAATATTTAGTAATACTTAGAAACAGTTTTTCAAAAACTTTCCATATTTTTTCTGAAGCAATCACAGGCTGTAAAAACTCAAAAAGTTATCATACGTTGTTTGAAAATTTGCTTGATATATACTATGAATCATCAAAGTTGATCTAGCACTCTATTAAAGTTTCGATTTACTTTTGATTAGTTCACTTCTATTAAAATCCATTCATATTAAAAAATACTTTAAAAATGTATATAATTGCTTTTATAATGAATGGCCATGGTACTTACACGTGTAATAATAATAATAACTACATGAAGAGATTGATAAACACGGCAATTAAAATATCGTTACAAAATGCCAGCGAGAATCTCGAATTTGTCTTTTATTATGCGTACTTACAAATGTACAATTTCATATTTACCGTGCAAAAACAAATGGCATCACACACCATACACAGTTCCAAGAATCCACTATGAAACATTACCAACACTTGAAAAATCGTACCGCTTTAATCAAATAAATTGCAAACACCCATATTACATCGCTGCGCATACGACAAACGCGTCGCGCTCACAAAAACATCGCCCAACACCTTTCCTCTCGCAAAGAAAAATCAACCATCACCATATATATAAACGCGCGAGCGCGAAACGACCAAAGAGCAATTAAACAGCCGAGGCACACGCGATTACAAAAATTGCAAAAGCGCGCGCGAGCACGCGGTTCCGCGAATGAACAAAAAAAGGAGCGACTGAGCGTGAAGGAATCTTGGAAAATTGAATTCCACGAGAGGGGGAAAAGCGAGTTTTTCGCGCACGCGCAACAATTCATCAATCCGCCCGTGCCTGAGAGCGAAATTAATTTTGAGGCTCGGACACAGAGGGAGAGGGGGGACTATTATTTATCACGCTCTCGTGTATACGCGTAAATTTAAAGTCCTTTGAGAAGAGCTGCGAGCGCGCGGGCTTTTAATGGAATTATTTGACATTCGGGCGCAGGCGCAATTGTAACGAGGAAATAAGAGTTATGGTACGTATGCGCGTTTGTTTGTCTGCTTTGGGTTGCTTTTGATTTCGCAGCGTAAAAACGTCGTTATTATCAAGAATAACAAATTCATAAAGTAATTTCGTTGTTTGCTCAATTCACCATCTCGGCCGTATATTACTTTTTTACTTTAATGATAAGTCGTTGTGCTTTACATTACGACGTATACAAACGAATGCATCAAAGAAAAAAATCTCAACAACATTCCGAAATATTTATCGGCTGCATAAATAACGCGAAACAACCTTTTCACCCTCATCTTCATCTCGTATACTTTGAGCATAAAGAAATTCGCGAGTGATTTATTGCCAAATCATCCGAGATTGACCCAGTTAGAGAGGCCCTGACTCAGCTGATTATTGTTTTATGGGTTTTATCATGCCTGTATGTATTCTGCATTTACGCGGCGCCCGCAGGAGAAAGTCATTTCGTGCATTAGTCGTTTCGAAAAAGTAATAATTTTGTTCTGCAAATATGTTTCGTGTACGTGCTCAATTTGCTTCTATCGAGGAACTTTGAATTGCAAATGACGAACATGTGTCTTTTTATTATACTCTTTTGAAAAGAGTGCTCGAAAATTCATACGAACGAGATCCTCTATAGTATATAAGTTATGTTATACATTTACGATCGTCGTTTCAGAGAGATAATTCATCTTTACTATTACTACTAAAATATAAAATCGTGACTAGAGTTCCAACAATAAACCCCTGACGATCATCTGTAACCATAATTATCTCTAATCTAAGTAATTATAACCTCGCCACTCATGTATTTCGTTGGCGTATAATAATAATAATATTATAGAACAAATCGAAAAAAAACCTCGAAACTCGATTATTTTCGAACAATACAAAAACCCACTCCTACTTGTAATATATTTCATTCTACATTTTCCTCGTTCAAACATTACGTTCGGCAAAACGACGATCACGATTCTACCTCGTATATTTTCCAACAATACCTAGCCGCGCGCCTCTATACACTCCATCCTCGAATCCAGGCGCGTAGATACGAGTACTTATGCACGTATATAGCTCCGTCCCTCTTGCCCTCCCAGCGCGGTTTTATAGATCTGCAAATCGTCCCCGGGTTATATCGTCGCTCGACGTACGCGTGCAACGCCCGATGAATAATCGAAGAGCTCCGCGCGTAATATCGCTCTTTTTCCCTCTTCCCTCTCTCTTTCTTTTTCTTGCTTCTCTCACTCTCTCGACGTTATTTATAATTCGAAGATTGTGCAATTGCGAGGAGGAAAGTGTTGGGTTGTGCCGGGGTGCAATGAAGAGAGAGAGAGAGAGAGAAAGAACATACATGTATATAGCGGGAGGGTGAACCTGGGAAGAGTCATCTTTGTTTCATGACGGCCTTTCATACGTTACGAGTTCGAATTTTACGCTGTAATTTTACCGAGGGTAGACGGGGAGAGTTGGCAGACAGTTTTTCTGCACTTTGACTGTTTTGAAGGGCTTTTATTTCTCGAGATATGTGATTATATCTATCGATTTCATAAGTCTTTGCAATATGAAACCATCGTGTCAATTATACTTCTTTTTTATATTAAAAAAACTTGCAGTTTATATTTAATTGAGTAATTGTTATTTCTATTTAAATTATTTATTTAAACCTGTAGTGAACACGAAATAATTAATATTAAAATAATTGACTTTAATTTAATCAATCAATTTGCGCTCACACATAAGTTTTAATATTCATAAAACGAAGAAATTTTATTAGAATTTATCAAAGCTGATTCCGTTACTGTTATAAAATCGCTTTAAACGTTATATCTTTCTTCTAGTAGATATTGGTTCTTGTAAAAATTTATACGTGCTTGTCTGCTAGTATCGAACTATTGAACTGTTTTTATGCGAGTTATCAAGTGGGTATTTTTCAACATCTTATGAAGCTGAAAGAATTTTCCGTTTATGTTGTCCATAAAACTATACGAGATGTATAACATTTTTATGAAACTTTAAAAATGTAGGTAAATGTCGCATCTATGAACTATTCGGGTATCGAATCGTGATACTTATGCCAATATTAAAAAAAAAAATCTTTCAGCTAGACAAATTACTTTACTCGATAGTGTTTTGTATATTCTTGTACAAAATTACTCTTCGAATAATTACTGTATAATTTAAATGATTTCACATTAAAATTATCATTCGTATTTTATTTATAGCTTCCCTCGATAATGAACTAAAAAAAACCTGCAATCGGCAGATAATGATAATAATGGGTCTTCTATTATTAACATTTAATAGCCATTTTAATAGTACCTATTAAAGATAAATATTTTTAATTATTAGCTATACAAAGGTCTCTCCCTATAGAATTTTCACGAGAACCATCGCATTCTAGCAAAATAATAGCCGCATACACTACGTCGGCTCCTATAAACAAAATGAAAATTTCACTACCTCGTATAATTCATTTAATGCACTCGAGCGTCAAACAAAGAGAATCAAACCTGCCGTCCAGCATAAACTAAACTCCGACCCCTATACACTATAACTACCAGTCGCAAGTTCCTCGGCCTCCTACGCACGCTCTCCGTGTCTGCGCGTGTACGTGTGAGTGTGTCTATACCCTCGCGCGGGGGCCAAAAATAGCGCCCCCGCGGACAGCGACGACGCGCGGGTCGTAAGAAAACTACCGGGAAACCTACCGGGGAAGACTCTCTCTCTCTCTCTCTCTCTTCTCTTTCTATACCGTGCGCGTACGGGTCAGCGACTCCCGGGTGCGGACGCTCCTCGGCGGCACAACAAAGCGTTGCCATGGTTATCCGGTTGCCATCACAAAAGTACAGGCGGTATAGTAGTACTCGGCCGGCGACAGAGGAGACTACTGCACCACCGAGCCGCCGCCATCACCGCCACCCACTGCAAACATTAGCCGTGCTGTCGAACGTGAAAAGAGGGAGGTGAGCGGAGAGAGAGAGAGGGACGGACTGCTGCTCTGCCGCGTGCTTGACCCTAAAATGGAAATGGAAAAATGGGCTTTGGCGATCGCTCGCGAAAGAGAGACAGAGATAGACGAGTGAGCGGTTGATGAGTGTAAGGGTGAGAAAGGCTGGGCGGTGAACTGAATTTTCCTATTGTTTTGTTTTTTCTGTTGACTGCGAACGAGTGGTCGCTTCGATTGTATACGCTTTTTCATGATGTCGAAGTGTAGAGAAATGTAAAGCGCAATGCGAAAAACGTCATTTTGTCGGAGGGGGACAAAATTGTCAAAGAGTAGTTCTTCGAAAGATGAAATTTATTACATTTTTTTTGTAAACTCGAATGTCGATATCCGTTTTGCGATGCGAAAAATTCAGATATTTAATTTTATACCGTGCTATGAAAAAATGGCTTTTTATGAATTAAAAAAAAAAATCTTTTTCCGAATTGTTTCAACAACCAAATACGTAGAACAAAATATTAAAATGAGTAATATGTAAAAGAGTCGAGTGTTGGAAACGATGCTAATTTTAATAAATATAATGGTTTGAAATTGAACTCTAATGTTATTACTTTATGCTAAAGTATGTAACAGATGCTTTAATTTCAATGGTTTTAATTTTTAGATTCAATCTCACTAAATTATTCCATTGCATTTATAATAAATGAAAGCAGAGGAAGGCTAGAACATTGAAAATTAAAATAATCCTATTAGTTAATTGTTACAAGCAGGAGCACGTCTTTTCGCAGTTCATTTTTTATCACACGGATAAACTTGGTAACGTGACTGAGGTTGTGGCAGGGGATTTGCTGGCGAGTTGCCATATTCTACACGTGTCGCATAAAAATTTCATCATATTTCAAGAATTTTCTGGGAGAGTAATAACGGTTAAAATGCAATACGTTTCGCGTGAAACGTGACTCACGGATCGGTGAATTACGACGAAAAATGGTTAAGGGCGTAACTACGTGTGATTCAAACTTGTAAAATAGCTATCATGGATTTTCCTAAGTATTTTTTTTTTTATGTATGTTTAAAGTACGAATAAAATTTCTGTATCGAAAAAAATTATCATTATGGATAGTAAATAGGTTTTCCAATCTTGAATTAGAAAATATTGTTAGAAAACGGAAATTGTTAAATAAAAATTCAATAATCTAGATTTATCATCTTTTCAATCGAACTATAAATTTGCATTGATAAAGGATCTTTACCCTAAGACCCTTTTTTGCGCGTAGCTGCATACAAATTGCAAACTCTAATTTAAAGCAGAAAACCAAACTTTTTCCTTGGACAAGGATTATCTCAAAAAAAAAAGTTAAGATGATTATTAAAATATTAATTTTCGAAAAGTGGTACGTACTAAAAGGAAATATCTGCGTGTTTTTAATTAAAAATTCCATGGAAATCACTGATATAATAAAGTACGTTAATGCTTTTCTAAGTGCAACCTTTTCCAGATTAAAACATCTCTCTTACCTGCCAATAACAGGTACCTTTAAACACATTGCATTTTGCTTCTCCACACATTAATCATTGCTTCTCGTGCAAAACGTCGATTCGAAAACCTCAAACCACTACACATCTTTCAGCCGTATTTCGCGCTTAAACAAACAAAAGAACCGACTGAAAAAAAACGGTGAAGACTAAGTGCATCGCAATTAGCGAGTTGCACTTTCTTTCTCGCGCGCGCGAGAGCTCGAGGTGACCTTAAGATATCGCGCGCAGCTCTCGAGGTCTTCTCTTTCTCTTCGTTTCGCGCTCGGATTGGATTCTGCAGGAGAAGATGGTTTTTGATCTCAAAGCTGAAGTTTGATGCATTTTCAGGAATATTATGGTTTTGCAATTATAAGATCTTTTTTTTTTCGAATTGACTTTGATGAGCTGTTTGTAATTAAATTTGATATTCAAGTAAAATCATTGTGGTGAAACGTGTGCATAAGTATTGGAAGATTTTTTTAATTTTAGGTAAACTCGTAAATTTAAGCCAATATACTGAGTTAATGCAATTTATTAGATTCAATGTGCCGTGTAATCAAAATTTCATCGTTAATTTCAAAACTTAATTATAATGCGAAATCATAAATGTAGTTATATAATAAATTCCGATTTTTCGAACGAATTATGAATGCATTTCAGTATGACGCGTTAGCAATGAATATTCTCCTTTACATTTTTCAGTAATAATAAATGAAAATTCTAGGAATACGAGAACATTAATTTACAACCTGTATATAATGATTTATAAATGATTCGAAGATATCACAAATATAGTATACGTTATGTGTCTTCAGAAGTCTATAATATCAACTAAATTTCTATATAATTTGTTAAAATATTGTTAATATTTACATTCGAAATTCGTTTTATAAAGCCTATAAGAAGAAACTGATAAGAAATTTCCATAACCCACTCACCCCCCTCCTTTGCGTTATTTTTCGAAACTTCCAGAATTTATTAACAGTAATCGAGCGATAGATACAATTCGCATTTATTTATTCAGTCTCCGCCACGCGCGCGCTGCATCAATGATTTATGCAACGCGCACGCGCGCACCTTTAATTCATTCGCACACTTGTGCGAGTTTCTCAAAGCAACGCAGCAGCAGCAGTGCTAGAGAGAGACAACTCGAGGAGGCTCTTTGAACTCGGGCGTCACAAATCGATGGGGGAGGGGGGAAAATAAGTAAATTAAAAGGCGCAAGGCCGTGCGTTATGCGATCTTATAGTCGCGCGGCGAAGCTTCGCCTTAAAATGGGAACGTGAGCGGCAATTTGCCGATTCGCGATGGTTTAAAATTTCAAAGCATCGATATTTCCTGACCACGGGTTTTGTTATTCTCTCTCTCTCTCTCGACGCGCTCGAATATCTTGTTTCGTTTTTATTTTTTCCGTTTTACGTTTGATTGTGTAGAATTGCGCGCGTATCTTCCAACTATTGTCTTTCTCGTTGTTTTTCCTTTGTTCAAATTTTGTCGAAATGTTAGAATTTGAATTCATTTCCCGTTGTTGTTTTGTCGAAATGTTAGAACTTGAATTTTTAGTTCGTTAGTTATAAAACTCACGTTACCGTAGACAAACATATTCGACTTTGAAATTTGTTAGCGGGGGTTGTTGTTTTTTTTTTTTTTTTAATCAATTGTTGCTATTGAATTGTAAATATAAAAAATAACGTTTGATTCTCGTTAACAGCGTATTAAGTTCAAATATACGTTTCCGATGCTGTTATGTCACACTTGTAAAACATAAAGACTTTTAAATGTAATATACAAGCAACACCTTTGCTCAAGTTAAGCAACTCGTGTGAGCTATAAAAACATCGCTATAAAAACATTCCGACATTTTCTTACGTTAAAGACAATTTATTTTCTTTAAAAAAAGTTGATTAGATTTACAGAGTGTGTGTATGTATGTTCTCGTCAGTTGCTTCGGTTTAGGTTATAAAAATAAAATTTTTACAAATATCATTCCTAACGTGATACTATATAAAAAGCCTTTTATTATAAGGTTCCTTATGTGAAAATAGTTACTCTATTGTTTTACGATACGCTCAAAACAAAATTTTATCCTGTTGAATAGTATAGTATAATCACAAATATTGTCTCACATTTAACGTAATTTCCAAACACTATACCCAAACAAACAAGCCAACTCTACGAACACTCTAAAACCACCACCTTTTCACCACGCGTCCTTGTCACCGCATATGCGCTCCCGGTCTCTCCTATAAGCGTCATTTTTTACGATCCTGTCATCGGACGCGGGTGCGCGGAATTCGACCGCGGCTTTTTTTTTTATCTGCTTCTCCCGCGACTGGCGAAAAAAACTAGCTTACCGCGAACTGCGGCGGCAGTAGCACGTCACTCTCGATTTAGACGCCGGTCTAATTCGATTTGTCGATGGGAATCCGGTGGCAGTTGTAAAAGCGACCAAGCGTATATGTACATAGTATAGGTGTACGAGGTGCGGAGAGAAAGAGCTGGTTTTGTTTTCGAAATAAAATAGTCGCGAGGGGATGGAGAATTGGTTGTGACGATTTTGGGTTTATTTTGAGATGGCGCAGGATATTCGGGTAAAATTGGAGCGCATTGCAGATTTTTACGCGAATGTTGAAAATCCGAGGGCTAGGTGGTGTAAATATTGGAAAATGAAAATTTCAAAACATTTTACGCGCAGTTTTGAAAAAAAAAACACGCGAAAAATATGTTATTGTAAATTTACAAGAGTTATTGTTAAAAGTGTAGTGTTTTGTATACTATTCTACGTCCAAATATTTATTTAAAAAAACGTATTTATCCGTGGACATGTTTCAAATTAACTAGTGCACACTTGTTTGTAAATTGTATACAACATATATATTTTCATGAGAAATGGGAACGCATTTAACCTCCTATATATATTTATTATACTTTATACATAAGTTGCATAAAGACACTAACAACTTTACCACAAATTTTTCTCGTACACAACGTAAAATCTTTCGCTTAATCTTTACGAGAACCAGACCAATTTTCCAATAAATTATTGCTATATAAAAAATTGAACGTACGACAACGAACTTTCGTAAATATACGCGTACTGGCAAGTTATACGAAAATACCTCGTTTCCGCGAAAGAACTGACGTCTTTTTTACGAGCTCAGATAACTCAATTAGCTGCTGATACAATCATAATGAAAGAGATACACTGTACGTAAACAGTTTCGTTCGCACGCTACCAGCGCTGTACGCCAGAACCACGCTTCGTGCGCTCTTTTTTTCTCCTTCTTTCTTTATTAAGCACCTTCGGTTTCCACTCGAGATAGCCATCTAACGTCTCACTCCGAAAAGTATATAGAGCTGTTGTTATTACAAAGAGATAGGAAATCATTTTAAATAGAGATGGAACTCTCTCGTTCGATATACTTAAATAACGGATATTTCTTCTTACTCTATTCGTCGGACTTGAAATGACGCGAGTCAT
>JAPYZO010000682.1:0-31266 GCA_030522905.1 Torymus flavipes | reverse complement strand
ATGGTTGAAAATCGTTTCATCAAAGCCATTTATTAGCCAGTTTTACTAGCTATTTTCTAACTTATTGGCCATTTCATATAGATGAATTTCTACCAGGGCAGAAATAGTCACAATTATAGCGTCCTGATCATTTTCCATTTCTCCGAAGCATAGTACAGCACAATGACATCATTAAGCTTCGTTAATGGCTTTTAGACGAGTAAAAGTACTTTGATGAAAGCGGTAGTTAATGTTACGTCAAATGTTAGTTTTTCTTATATCAATTAGGTACCTGAAGTTGATTTATATTGCTCTATAATGTTTGAGACTAAAATACCTAATAATCACCAAAGATGAGTAGATCTACTTTATTATGTCCTTGTCGTAAACTTGCTTGCTGCATTCGAGTCTTCTAACTTAAAATCTCTTAAATATTTTTAAGCTTGATCAAACGTTGAGAAAGTCATTATAGGAAGCTTAAGTCGCTCAAATAAGTCATTAAAAGTCTACTAACTGGCAATTTATTATGGCGATGAGGGCAAGAGAAAATTAGGCACCGAAATATAACAGATTTCATTGATACCTTTCACAACCATCCAACTTTTCTACATCTTATTTATTTTTATAAGCAATTTTTTCAAATGCTATATTTTTAAATTTTAAATAAATCTCTCCTTACAACCCTGCTAGAAATTCATCTACACGAAATGGACAAGAAGTTAAAAAATAGCTAGTAAAACTGGCTAGTTAATGGCTATGATTTCTTATATTAATGTAACAAAAACATATTCGTATTTTTTATTTACTTACTAATTTTATCTTTGATGAAAGAGCTTTAAAGTGCATTGGATAGCTTACCAAAATATAAATGAATAATATTAACTAATAAATCATTTGCTGTATTCATTCTATGAATAATTCAGCAAAACTTTTATTTCTCCATCTGATTCTGTCTCTCTCACTCCTCATAATCACTCACCCGTCATAACAGCAAGCCTTCTACTAGCCATTATCAAACTAAAGAAACTGGTCAGTTTTAATAGTTTTAAAATACTCAAGAACAAGCTTGTGTTTGTCTTCTATAAACTCATTCTATTTTTCAATCGATTAAATGACCAAATAATGGGAGAAAAAGCGTTTCTTCGGGAGCTAGAAACTGGACAAAAGAGATTCCCATTTTATATCTAGTTTCCAATATAAATGGCCAGTTATTAGTTATAAAATGTTTTGAATTTCCACCAGATATGAAAAAAAAAAAAAAATTATTATCATTACACGACACGATTAGACCATTTCACTTACATGAAGAAGCCAACAACCTAATATCTATCCTCCACCTCGAAACCCATCTTTTTCCTTTTTTACACACGAAACAATTTTCAACCAAAAAAAATATGTCTAAGTATTATTTCGTTCCACAACGACGATCCACAACCTTACCGTCCGAAATTCCAATTCCCGCAGCTATACGGCACAGCCTCGCCTCTGCGCGCGAAATGAAATATTCAGCGCGGACTCGGCATCCCTATGGGCGATACAAAGCCGTCGCTAGCACACACCCACGTACACGGACAATACGCCTGCCGCCGCTGCGACGAGAGCTTTACGAGCGAACTTGCGCCTCTCTCTCTCTCTCCCTCTCTCTCTCTCTTTTCGAACGCTCTGTTGTTATCATTGCCCTTCTCTCGCGGCGCGCTCGCATTGTCCTTATCGTGGAGACGAGCGGCGTCGTCTTGTTGTGCGAGCAACTTGGTTGGCTGGGTTTCTGAGGAACGGGGAAAGGAGAGAAGAGGAGGAGGGGAGTGAGTTTTTTGAATTGCAATGAGGTTGGTGGAGGATTTTTGTGGGTTTAGTGAATGTTGTGAGCGAGTGGCACTTTTAGAGTATATAAAGAAATGTGTTGTAGGTTGGTGTGCTCTGGGATGTTGATGAAATTCTATAGATAGTCCGTGAAATCAATGAAATTTTATGAGTCAGTTCGAATCTAAAAATTTTATTCAAATTCCATTTTTGAGAATTTTGAAATATAAATTTGGAACTTTACAGGATATCAGAGTGTCTTACTGTGAAAATAAGAATAATGCCTTGACTTTTCGTTTTTTTATGTATTCTAATACTGTAATTAGCTCGGTCGGTAACGAGTGTGTATAGGAATCTATAATGTGTTAATGGGAGCAATGATAGGAGCAGAGTGGCTTTAGGAAGAAAATATAAAGGGCACAAAAACGATATGTTAAAATAAAATGAATATGGGTAAAAAAATTAATACCCCATAATAATAACATTTGTCACATAGTAACGAGTGTTAGATATCTTAAAATAGACATATAGCAGAAAATTACCTAATCATTCATGGTTCAAAAAGAAAACGATAGATGATGGTCAAAAATGTCTTATATTTGATAATGTTACAACTCCGTATTGTAAGTATAAGTTTACAAATATATACTTCTATTAATAAATATAAAGAATGACGGAAAACGGTGTATTTCATGATTTCAAGAATTTCTGAAACATTTTTCTTCAAAAACTATGCGTTTTAGTAGAAAACTATGTGTCATTTTTTATTGGAAATTCCGTACCGAATACTACGGCTATATTTTTTATCCTTGAATTTTGAATCTTTATGTTCGCCGTCCGCCATATTCGATCCGCCATTCACCAAAAAATTGGGGGAAAAATCGAGAGATCAAGCTACTGCAAAGACTATAAAGAACGCAAAAAAACTATAAACTAAAAGATATATTGAAAGAATAAAAATTGTAGTACGAAAATAAAGAAAATTCGTTGAGGATGCTGTAAGAAGGAATTTTGTAAAAAAAAGGAGACTTGGAAAATAATTCCAGAATGTGTGTGGGGTAGATACGAAAACATTAGAATATATCTCAGTCTGGCAATTAGTACTTAGCAAAAGAGGTTGTAAAGGGTAAAAAATTAGAGCGGACGTACGATAAATGGGCCACTGGTGGAGAATTACAAGAAAGAGGGAACCTTAAGCGAAACATTAAGAAGTCATTTAAATAGAGAAATTTTCGAATACTTTAAAAATTTAAGAGTAACTGACGAAGTTTAGAACCCAAATCAATACTGGGTAGTAGTAAAATTAGGAAAAAATATTATAGATCGAATTTTAGTCGAGGTATTCGGGGGGTAGCTAAGAGTGAGATTTTTAAGACGAGTAAAATATGCAGTATTATAAACAAAATTAATGATTTGTAAAAATAATATGCTCACCAAAGTCTGACTTATTACCTACACGTACGATAAATATAATAAAAAAAAATATATAAATAATATAAAGCTCTAAAAAATTATTAAAATCAAATGGTACAAGTAGTAGAGAACAACGTCGGCATCTCAAATTCCCTTAAAACTTTTCATAGTTACACTCCACCTCTGGTAAAACCACTGGAAATGTTAATAATTCCATCCCACAACAACGTCGATACGACAAATCCCACATGCCAGAACTCTCTCTCCGCCGACTCTTCAGTATTATACCGCGCTAGCTCCCATACAGCGCAGATTATTCATACAAAGCAGCTTGCGCGTATCCCGACAATTCATATTCAGCAGTCGCATCGCGCAAAACGCACAGTCACGCGCGCTCGCGCGCAGATCGGGAGTTATAAAGCAGGCGCGAATGCATCGGAGGTAACGCAGCGCGCTATACGTTGTTGCCTATAACATTTTTATCTGGCGTTTATCCTGCGGGACAACGACGGGAGCTTTTCGCTATGCAGTATGGCTACGCGTTTCTGGCCGTGTGTATAATTTATAGAGTGGATTTTTCGCGTTACCCTCTTTTTTTTATTGGCAGGTGGTGTACGTGGAGGAAACTTTTTTGTATTAATTAATCAGGAATTTTAGTATGTATTTTTAGGCTATTGTTTAGGAACGTTGACTGGAATGTTGCAAAGGTTCTAAAGAGGTTATTAAAGCCAAGAAAGAGTGGAGCACTCCAATGAAGCACCACTTGTAAAAATCTCTTAAATTGTCCAAATGGTAAATAAATAGTAGACTTTTATCCTACGCGCTCGCTAATTCTTAAAATCTAGATAAATACCACTTTCTTTTTCGTTATTTTTTACTTTTATTTTCCGTATACTATTTCGCAACTTCACCCGTTCTTCTATCTCTTTATCCTCTTTTCTCTCACACCTTCTCTATCCCTATCACTTCCACTTCTCTCTCTCTCTCTCTCTCTCTCTCTCTCTCTCTCTCTCCCTCTCTCTCCCTCTCTCTCGCTCGCTCGCTCGCTCTCCTTTCCTCCCCATTCTCTCTCTTTTCTTTCTCGGAGAAATGTGGGACACGATTAAAGTTGCACTGCAAGCTCGCCCTTCTTTTGCTCGCGCGCACTTTACGAGGTAAACGCGTTTGTCTGCGTAATGCGCGTATACCAACGAAGAGAGAAAGAGCGAGATGGAAAGAGGGAAGCTCGCTGAAATAGAAATCTGTACGCGTTCTGCCCTGGCAATAAAGCCGGACGCTTTATTTTCAACTTTATTACGCGCGCACAGAGAGAAGCCGATCGAAGCGGAGAGAGTCGATTCGCCTCTTCTTCGGGAAGATGCGCCGTCGGTTTCCTTTGTGCTCCGCTCTCGCCCTCCACCGCCTTTCGCAGAATACCGCTATTGATTTTGGTTTTGCTTTTCGTATAGTTCAGGGTTTTCAAGAATTTTATTTGTATTTTTACGGCGGGCGTATTTTCCCTTCGGTTAATAAGATAGAGAAAAGGAGAGATATCGGTTCGTTGCAGTTTGTTGGTATACGAAACAATATCCAACCTTTGTATAAGTTATATGAATTGAATTATTCGAAGAATTCTTAGGTTATTTTCAAAATTTGTATAAAACGATTTAGAACGTACCTAAAATAAATATATTAGATGAACTCAAATGTTTGTATATTGTTTATTGAAACCTTTATAAAGAATCTTGCGTTTTATAACGTTGGCGTCATCAACGTAAGTTTCTAGGTTATTTTAATCAAAGACACCTTTAAGTTGGCCAGGTTTTCTTTAAAATACCTAATGGACTTCATTTTAAACCTAAAATATAATAGAAAATCTTACACGCCTAATTCTAAGAACAACATTCAAACTGTCTTCTCCGCATCTCACTCCATCTTCTACCACACAAAACCTAATCAAACTTAACCTCATTCTGTCACTTTTTAGGTGACGTGAGCGGCTGCGGCATCACGGACGAGGTGATCGAGTGGATGGAGCACATCCAGAACTCGGGGGAGCCGGAAACGCCGGTGCCACCGCCGCAACCTAAGCATCCCAGCTGGATACCTAACAGTCTGTGGGCTGGAAACGATGCTGAACCTGAGACGCCAGGTCACAAGTACAGTCGCGCGGCGAACGCGCCCAAGAAGTCGAAGAGTCGAACGAGACGTGCAGCCAGGCCCAAGGAGGATAGCAACAATAAGAACACGTGCTCGCTGTTCATACAGACAGATCCGCTCATCTGGCGGCACATATTCGAACAGGTATTTGAATGTTGCATTTTTTGGGGTAGGTAAATTGGGTCGGATTTGTAAAATTGTAACTCTGTAAAATTGTTATGAGAGAAATATAAACGAACGGTATTTTTACATTTTACGATAACTTATTTTGTTAAAAGCTTAGCTTTTTTGGTCTTAAAATTTTCGCGTGCTAATTAAAATGAATAAGACGATGACAGTATATCATATCACCACATTATAATTTTTGTTAGCTAATTAATGTGATTTGAACAGATACTTATAATATTCTATTTAATGATATTAAATGTAGAATTTGTATTTACATACACTCATATGTATTTATCTCTCGCGGGAAAATATTCTTTCCGAGAAAACGAAACACGAGTTTAAAAAAAGAAATGTCGGTATTAAAAGTTACTTTCCTTTCATGGCAAAAATATCGCGTTCGTTATAAAATTGCAGTAAGAGAAAAATAAATTTTATTAAAATACGAAGGTTTAAGACCGCATAAAACATTGGGGAAAAAATCTTTCCATTTCTCTCCTCCTAAAGATCTAACAGCACGCGCGAAAGGGTAAAGAAAACTTTCTACCTCAACCAGTATTTAGCGCGCGCGAAATCTTACCCTACATTCCGCCCGAAATAAAACCGATCACTACTCTCCATCTCACCTTTTAACTTTTCTCCTCTATCCTCTCCCATGAACTTTCCCCGAGAATTTTCACTTCCGACGTTCTCTCAACCCTGCGCAAAACTTCCGAGCCCTACATCTAAATGCACGATCAATTAACCAAGCCGCGCGTGCTACTGAAGAACTTCGTTCCCACTGTCCAGTGGATCTCGCGAATTGGAACGGAACGAAGCTTCGCGAGACCGATGGAACACCAAAATGTGGGGTAATTCGATGAGAATTCGTGAAACAGAGGGGAGGAGAGTAGTAAAGTTAGGTTTTTTTAGGGAATGGATGGGTATGAAAGATTCATGGAGGGTTAACGAGGTTCCAGGATTATTAAATGCGTCGTTAGGGCAGCGAGCAAAAAAAAAACGCTCGAAAAACGAAAGTTTGTCGTGGTGGCAAGAAAAAGTTTATAAATGAAGCTGTTGCTGTGTGACGTATAACAACAAAAGATAGTGGTTTGAAAATTCTATTGTTAATTTTCTAGAGCCAATGTATGTACTCCCATATTTCTAATTTTCTTTTTTCTTAAATATAGTTGAAATATTTTATAAAACTTTTTTCCACCATTTTTTCGTGACACATCTATACTTACATTTCAAGTTATAGAAAATATTGTAAAACGAAACGATATAAATATACATATTGAATCACGTACTTTTACCATGAATTCCCGATAATAGAAGTTCAATAAACAAACAAATGAGGACAATTATTACTTTTAGATTTTAAAATTTTCTTCTCGCTATAGCTTGAATTTATTTTGCGCAGATATTCATTATTCATATATTTACTCGAGTAACAGAAATATGCAAAAAGAACAGAAGATTCCACTTTTTCGACAGTTAATTTAACTTGAAAATCGAAAGTCGTTAAAACTTCCCCAAAAAAGTAATTATAACTGTAAAAAAAAAGAAGACAACCCTCTTTTTTTCAAGTAGTTTTAACTTTACGAGTAGGTTATTTTAACTTTAAACAAAAGAAGAATCTTCTTCTTCTCCCAAGCGGTTGTAACTTTTCTGATAGGAAAACTTAATCCACATCTATTTCTTATTTTCCATCGATCTAACTATTCGCAAGCATCTAATAACATCCCACGTTCTCTAGGTATATTAATTCCCCTCTCAAAATCCTCCTCTTTCGACACACCTCGCGATAATCACGAATATACACACACTTCACGCTCGCGGAAATCGAGTTACCCGCGTCGCCAGCTCGCGACAATTTGTCGCGAAAAAAAAAATATATATATATATATCTTTACGTATTCACGCGCGCTAGCAAATATTGACGGCCCCCGATATATACGCGTGTATACCAAGTCGATCGTGAAACTTTCCAAGGCTGCAGAAGGAACTACGTTCCGGGTTATTTCGTGCAGGTGCGAAAGGCTCTGCTGCTGTTTGGACGCGTTGACGCTTGACCTGGTTCCCTCGTGCCAAGGCGTAACAATGCTGATTGGTTTTGAGCGGCGGGAGTAGAAAGTCCTGCTGTCGTTTGATTTTTAATGAGATGGGGCGATCGGTCGCACGATGTCTTTTTTTCGTATATATAAATTAATTTCGATGCATTTGTTGTGTATTTTCTTCGGGCGATAGGTATAAATTGAATATTTAATTGTCTCCCCCAACGAAAATCAAATTATCGGAGGGGTGCTCTGGAGAAAATAGGTCACGAAGATAGTTCGCTTAGAGGAGCGTTGCAAATTCAATTATTCGGGTAGAAATAATAGATGTGTATAGGTAGCTTCGAATGATGACTTTGGGTCTTGACGAGGATTCTAGACTCAATTGTTTATGGGTATTGCTTTTAATACAGATTGTGAGCAATTTAATTTAATCGCCACAGATAATTCATTTCGCAACTGACTATATTCGAGAAACATCGAGTTTGAATCGTTAACGAATCTTTAATGAATTTAATTGCGACAAATAATTCATTTCGTAACTGACTACATTCGAGAAACATCGAGTTTAAATCTTTAACGTTCATAAATATTCTAATGAGACCAAACCAAAGCGTAAATGAAGCTATGCAAAAAATTCTGTATCATTCACTCGTATACCGTCAATTTAGTATATTTTATCATATCAACTATAATGCCAGCATAAAAAACTCTCCCTGTATTTATATCCCATACCTCCATTTACTCATAAAATGTATAATCCCCCGGTAAAGCGATCTTCAAACGAACAATTTTCATTACCCGCTGATGCTCTTCTCTCGCGCCATCCTTTTCACGAAGCTGCACATATTCCACTCCAGGGCCGCAATCGAATAAACCCCCGCCATTGTCCATCTATCGGGCAGCTGCGGAGGAGCACTTTTTCAATCGCGGCGAGGAGAAAAATTGCGCGGCGGCTAATATCGATTACACGCGGACTGAAGCAAATCAGATTTCCGCCGCGAGTGGCGGCAGGTTCGTCGAACTGCGCTGATGCTTTTTTTCTATTATTCGCTGTAATTCTTTTTTTATACCGGGTGCGATTAATGCGCTTTTTCTGGTTATTTGAGAGGTGTGAAAAAATAGTTTAGGGTTTCGTATAATAGTTTAAAGAGGTCGTGGTGTATTTTTGGCGCGAGAAAGAGGTTTCAGCTTAGCAACAAGTAGAATAATTAACGTATGATTTTAAATATTGTTTATGAGAGGATAAAATCTTTCTGTTTTTTAATTAATGCTAGCCTCGATTAATGCAAGAAGGTGTAAAAAGAACACGTTAATAAAGTCAATTTGGAAGATTATATTCTCAAGTATATTAAACCGCAAAGTTCCCCACCCCACACCCCCCCCCCCCCCCCCCCATTCAATGCAAAGTTCCTACTTCCAATTTCAATACAAATATATTCTCTCGACTCTTGAAATAATAATTACTTTGGTAAATGAGAGTAGGGGTATTTAAACACAATTAACTTCAGCAATGAATTGCCCGAGAAATTCCACTCATGGTTAACCAAACATGAGCTTCCTTTATCCATCCAATGATTTCATTTCGAAAGCAAATTGCGAAACCTTAATTATATTCGCGCGTTCTTTGACACCTAAAGCTAAGATTACTACAGCAGCGTTGGCTGTTATGGCGAAATGCTTATGTTACGGATTGTTTGTCGACAGCTGAACCACGACGAGGACAAGACGCGGGAGGAAATCCTGTCGCTGATCGCCCACCACGTCACCGCCGTCAACTACATCTACCGGGATACCAAGTTCGACGGCAAGATCGAGCACCGGAACATCAAGTTCGAGGTCCAGAGGATAAAGGTGAGTGTCGTTTCTGTCATTGTTCTTTTCTATGATATATTATACGTATGTAGGTCAGGTTTGGATAATGAATTAATTTGTAAAGGGTTTACAAGTAATTTTGTTATAATTCTAAGATTGCAAATATTTTTATAGCACTGTGTAACCTAAGCCCGCACTTAGGTTACGCCTATCTGTGACCTAAGTAGTACTTTTTTGCACCATGCTCATCGCCCGTGTTACGCTCGAGCGCTGCAACACGGTGTAATAATGGACTGCTTAAGGCACAAATAGGCGTGACAGCGGATTTAGGTAAACATGCTATAAAATATCATACGATTCTAGTGAATTCAGTAGTCCATTATTGCATGACGTGAAATTAGCGTCCGAGCGTAGCGAGGGTAGTATCATAATATACATAACAAGTACTTTTTTCAATTAATCTTCTGACGGCCTTTTGCATTTGAATTTTTCATCTATACATGAATAAAAATTGTAAGTTATGTATTCAATTTTCTAAATGTTGGACTTTGGCAAAACTTGTAGCTTTACCCATGAAAAATCATTTCAATCAATCAGATTCATTTATTCGGCGACTTTCGGTCGGTAAAGTAGGACTACGACTTGTGTTTTACGAGATTCTTTTATTGTGCGTTATAAAACTACCTCCTAACTCTTTAAAAGTTTCATACAAATTCTTTATAATAATTTTCGAAGTTTGCTACGCTCCATAAAAAAGTTGCTTAATTCATTCAAATGACCTCAATAGTTCTGCCACTTGGTAACCTAATATTTTACAAAACGTTATCCCAAAATGCAATCAAACTCAGCTAGATCTGACAATTCGATTCCACCCCAATACGTAAAAATCCATACAACGAGCACAAGTGAAAAATTCAATTCGCTCTCTAACCTCGTTTGTACCTTTCCCTCGCAGATCGACGACGACAGCTCGTGCGGACAGCCGCAGAGCTACGGCGACCAGAATCCCTTCTGCATGGAGAACATCGACGTCAGCAATTTCCTCAACCTCCACTCGCTCGGCAACCACGAGGACTTCTGCCTGGCCTACGTCTTCACCTACAGGTTCGTACGATGATGATCATGCGTTTTGTCATGATGAGATTTACCGACCGGCGGTAATTTTGCATTGAGAGAAGGATTTCATAATAGTTAATATACTAGCTTATTTGAAACGTAAAATTTAAGTATACTAACTGTCAATAGTGGAGTTTAAAATCATACCAACATACCACTCTAACCTCAAAATCATAACTTAAATTAATTAAGATTTTTACTTCATGTGTGATTTTTCTCACACGAAAAACGTCGCATAAGATAAATAATCACCTTCTGCACTCGTGTCGAAATGTACTATTAATTATTTCAATTGTTTATATTTTTCGAAACTTTAATATATAGTTGAAGAATTTTCATGTTTACTATAAACAGTGGGTTAATATGCGCTTATGTCGCCCAAAATCAAGAATCCCATTGTAACAGTTAATAAATATACTAACTTATGAAATCCTTCTCTCAGTGCATGAGAATCGTCGAATGATAGAGGTTCTGTGGAATAGCGAAAGATGGGCTCGCATTCGTGTTCAATTGTCGTCAAAGAGTCAAATATTACATTGCGTAGTTGCTTTTTTCTCATTAAAAAACAATTATCTTTTAAACGGTTAAAAATCTCGGTATTATTGGATTTTTTTTCGTTAAAAAACCATTCTCTTTCGAACGGTGTCAAATAAGCGCTAATTGTTGTTATAAATGCTGTTATTTACAAAAAGGTTAAATGTACGAGACGATAATAAATAATTCTGCAGAAATAAATATGTAGGAAAAACCTATCGACTAAAATTCATCTCCATATTCGATGAATATATTAAATTGATAGTATATTAAATTTAAAATATAAATCAGTCAATTCCCCGAAAACGTTTTATGTATAACTTCATCAACGAAAATAATTTAAATAAAAAAAAAGTTCAATTCTCAACCGAACAAATAAACGAGTGTAACATGTCGCAGAATAAGTACGATCGAGTCTAAATATAACCGACGACGCCCGACGAATATGTAGGTGTAGGCGCTATAGCTGCTCTGCGCTACTCGCGTGCGGGCCAGTAGTAAAAGGCGCGTTTAGTCGGACAGTGGCGCGCGTTCAGCGGCTTTAAGCGGCCTCGGCTCGTAAGACGCTCATTGTGTTACGGTCTCGTTACACATTGAGTAAAACTAATGAACAATGCGCGGCTAAAAAGTTAAATGGTTTTTATCGTGGCTCGGAGATTTGCGCCGCGTTTCGTTTTTCTGGAATTCATTTGAAAGATATTTAAAAAATTTTTTTTAAACGTTAAATGATTACAAAATTGTAAGTAGTTGTAGTGATTTTTTGGGAGCAATATTGAAATTTAAGTATTAGAAATTATGTTTCAAACGATATATTATATTTTTTATTCATAAATAAAATTGCATAAAAGAAAATTAGAAATTTAGTGAGTTTCCTCCTAGAAAAAAAATGTAAATAATAATTAAGACATTTTACGTTTAATGATATACTTTTTATTTATACAATTATAATAACAAAGTTGCATCATAGCCTGAGTGTTACATGCATAGCTTTTTTTTAGTACAACTTAAAGTTATTTATAGCTACCGAAGTCGTGCTACAACTTATTTTATATTCCCATTAGGCGTTTGGTGGTTCACGGTTTTAAATTTAATTGTTACAAAATGTATAATAAAGGGAATCGTTTCGGTTAATGCGCTACAACTTATCTTTATGAGCACTCAAAGAACAAAAATGTTATCTAAATTACAGTATAATACTATGAAAATTAAATACACTATAATAATAAAAGTTGGTATTCGATTTTCCACTATAAAAAGAGTCACTAACCCTTCCCCCCTCCGAAAATTTCCCAAATTCCACCCACCAATCGATCAAAGACCAAAAGTAAAATTCCAAACATCCACAGGGACTTCACGGGCGGCACCCTGGGCCTAGCCTGGGTGGCTTCGGCGTCGGGCGCCTCGGGCGGCATCTGCGAGAAGTACAAGACGTACACGGAGACGGTAGGCGGCATGTACCAGTCGACGAAGCGATCCCTCAATACCGGCATCATCACCTTCGTCAATTACAACAGCCGAGTGCCCCCCAAGGTGTCACAGCTGACTCTCGCTCACGAAATTGGACATAATTTCGGCTCGCCGGTACGTATATTATGGGGTGTCTTTGATATGTGGTTGTCTTCTAATGTCGATTAGGTGATTGTAGGGCTGTTTAAGCTTGTAAGTGTAGTAAGTTTATCATTTATGATGAGGTATTTTTAAGAATACCTAACTACCCTAACGAAGATTTTTAGGCCGTTTTGAGAATATCTCTATTGTCGTTGTTTAGGCTATAAATTATGTCGATCTTTAAATAATGCTAGGATTGTATCATGTTTATATATAAGTGATCATTAGAAAATTAAACGTAAAAAATTAGCTGTGGCTTTATTCGTATACTAAAAAATGAAATAAAATAAAATATTTGGAAACAGCTGATGATAAGTTTCATGGATTAATTATAGAAAATAATAAAGAGCAGAGATTTTTAAGTTGATGTTTGGTAAAATATGGAAAATATTTTAAATTCATTTACGATTTTCATGTACAAACTATTTTAACATTTACGATGAAGCACCAAATTGAAAAATATACACAAAGTGGGTTAATTTTATTTCGCATAATGAATTTACTCCAATGTAATCTTGTAATATGAATTAATTTCTTTCCACTCTGTCAAAAGCCTTCGAAACTCTGTTCTCGGTACTGGACAGTTTTTATTTAATTTCTTGAAAATCAAGCCAACAATATCGTGCACTTGAAAAAAAAAGTATCCGTAACTAATCGTCTTTCCCTCAACCCTACAGCACGATTTCCCGGCGGACTGCAAGCCCGGCGGCCTCGATGGCAACTACATAATGTTCGCTTCGGCGACATCGGGTGATCGTCCCAACAACAGCAAGTTCAGCAAGTGCAGCATCGGCAACATCAGCAACGTCCTCGACGCGATAGTCGACAACAAGAAGCGCAACTGCTTCAACGCCTCGGCTGGCGCGTTCTGCGGTAACAAGATCGTCGAGGCTGGCGAGGAATGCGATTGTGGCTACGACGACGACGAGTGCGTCGACAAATGTTGCTATCCCAGGCAGCTGTCCGTCCTCGAGAGGATCAAGAATCAGACGGCCAAGGGGTGCACGAGGAAGGCTGGCACGCAGTGCAGGTGGGATAAAATTTTGTTGTTGTTGGTTGTTGTATGGGTGTTCGTGTTTTAATTAAAGGTCAGAAAAGATGCGTTAGTAACGGCAAAATTGTGACTAGATCTTATTTGTCTTTCTATCCTGAAAGAGCTTTTGGGAAATAATTTTAAAGATGTTAATTTTAAAATTAGTTTATATGAGATGTGAGTTGAAAAGTAAGATTTTAATCATCGAGTCGATTCTTTTTCGAAGAAGATACAAAATAACTGGCTAGAAGATAATAATAGAACGACACAATCTTTAAAAGTTTATTTAATTGATTATTTAAATGCTTCAGAAATGGTACGTTTAACTGCATGTTTCCATGCGAATATAGAATAATTCAAACAGATTAAATCATAACCATTAATTTTCATGATTTAAAGACGTGAAATAAAGTTTTGAAAATTTAAACTAATTATTTTCCTCTTCGTATTATTTATTAAAACAGACTTTACATGATAAAATTAACATTAATTTTAAATAAAATTATTTTTCATAACACTCACGAAATAATAACCAAAATATATTACACCGTGATGGTAAATTATGTCGTGATGGTATGCGATTAGCATACAACCCATTTATGAATTTTAAAAATGTGCTTTACTAATTCTACCTTATTTTTCCCCTAAACAGTCCAAGTCAAGGACCCTGTTGCTCGAGCGAGACGTGCACGTTCCTGCCGTACTCGGCCAATGTGCAATGTAGGGCCGAGTCAGACTGTAGCTACAATTCCGTCTGTAACGGCCGGAGCTCCGAATGTCCGGCGCCACTGCCCAAGGCCAACAAGACCAGATGTAACGAGGGCACGCAGGTAAACGTTTCTGCTGATTCTTTACGTGATTGTAATATGAGATTTCAGATCTTAAGCTGGATTTCAGTGTAGATTGTTATTGAAAATATGTATGTGCGTTTTAAGAAGACATAATTTAAAAATTATTACATTTTTTTCCAATTTTATACGTGTAAATCAAAAAGAATGTAAACTTCGATTTCATAATCGACAGTATGTTCTAATTCTTTGATTCTGCATCGTCAATTTTCATGAACTTTCCAACTAAGATTCTATTCCAAATGAATAAAGAATAAGAAAATACGAGATACCCTCTTTACTATATTTATATCTACATGTACGAGGGTAACCGTTAATTTCTGTCTTTTTCTTCTCTGCAGTTGTGTATCAACGGTGAGTGCACGGGCTCGATCTGCCTCGAGTGGAACCTGACCGAGTGCTTCCTCACGAGCAACATCATTCCAAACATCGACAAGCGAAAGCTGTGCGAGCTGGCGTGTCAGAACGGCACCGACACATCGACTTGCCGAAGTACCAGCGAGTTCGCCCACCTGGTGAATCTGACCAAGGGTGGGATAAGTCTGCGGCCTGGCTCACCTTGCGATAATTTCCAGGGCTACTGCGACGTGTTTCTCAAATGTCGAGCGGTGGATGCCGAGGGACCGCTCGCCAGGCTGAAGAATATGCTGTTTAACAAGGAGACGCTCAGGGGCATGGCTGTCTGGATCACGGTGGGTTATGTTTTTCGGAGCTATATTCGGATGACATTTGAGGGGTTTGAGCGTAGTGTGTTTTATGTTGTTAGAATGTATTAAGAATTTATGGTGTTGTTTATTTTTGTTGATTTCAGAAAGTTTATACTTCTTTATTGCCTTAAGAATTTTGTTTGGTATTTAAAATCTCATGAAAATACAGAACAATCAAAATAAAGAAAACTTTGTAATTTAATGAGAACAGGAATGCATTTGAAAATATTTGTTATTACAGGCGATGCTGTATACTAACTTATTTATAACTTTTCATCTTAAGGATAATTTTGAACAGAAATTAATGTGACCTAAAAATCAATATTTTGCGGGTCAAGACATCTTGCGCGAATTAATTGATTATTTATTTTAATAAATTTACATTAATAAATATTTCACCAAATTTTATTTAATCAAAGGATGAATGGTTTATATGTATATTGTATAAATTACAGTAAAAGCGTTGGAAAACAATTTTATAAATTTCGCATATACTTCGTAGAGAATATTTACTACTGTTTCAAGTTATTTAAATTTTTTTTTATGATTTGTAGTAGAAAAGATCAAAATGGATTTTATTCATTAATGTTAATTAAGAATATTCAATTAGTATTTCCTTTTTCTGTTTTCTTTTTGAAAATGAATACATCTCGGTGTTCATTACGAAAATCGTTAATGGCACGTGTACTAATTGCAACTGTGTAATTTAGGAGTACTGGTGGGCTGTAATGTTGATGGGCATTGGTTTCATCATTTTCATGGGCTTGTTCATCAAGTGCTGCGCCGTTCACACGCCATCGAGTAATCCCAAGAAGCCACCTGCGAGACATCTTAGTGATACTTTCCGAAGGCCAATGAACACATTAAGACGAATGGTAAGTTACTGTCTATTCTTACTAGAATAGATCTATCAATCTTGCATTTAATTAAAAACTCCCCTTTTTATTATTATTTAACACCGAATATATACTCATGATAAATCTTCAACTGTCGAACTCTAATTAGTGATCCTGAAGTTTATTTCGATAAAAAAGATAATTTAAAAGGATTGATTAATTTCCTTAAAAGATATTACTTTTAAAATAAGCAGTAATTATGAGTTGGATTTGTCGTTCTTAATGACATGACGTTTCTTGCTTTTATCAGGTATCTTATTTTAAATTCAACCTTTTAGATAAAATCTCCTGAATGTGTGGTGAATGACAGAATACCTATTTTGCATATTAGATTAGATGAAAAGCGGTTTTTAAACTATTTAATAAATTATTGCCACCTTAAAAACACAAAAATAAAAAGCATAACCGTAATAGAACAAGAAAATAGCTGTCTAGAACAATTTTATCATCTTTCAAAACCATTCTAACCATTTGCTCAGAAAAAATACCACACATCAATGTACAACTCATATTGGCTTACTAATAAGAAAAAAAAAAGAAAATCACGATCCATTTTTCGGCTTACGCTTGTTCGACTGCATGATATATATGTGCACTCATTCGCTGTCATCATTCACCTTTCTTTTCCCTTTGCAGCGACACCCCCACGGCGGCGGCGGAGGCGGAGGCGCGCGGAGCGTGCCACCGCGCCAGGGTGAACGAGGCGGCCACGGCACGCGCGGCCCGTCGCACGGCTACGGCGAGGGCCGGGGCGCCCAGTACTATCCCAAAGGTACGGGGTGATTCAGAGACGCACGCGCACGCGGGAGCTTTCTAAAGAAAGTGGATTTCAGGGGTCATGTGTATATGCGCGCGGGCACGATGGGATTCTTGCTGGTGTGGTCGGGATGTGGATGGCATTTTTTTAAAGGCTGTGGGTTTGGTGCATGATTGGGTTTTAAAAGGGTACAGGAGTTTTGTTTGTGTATAGATTGTAAGGATAATGTTGTTGACTGACTGAGAGTATTCGAAATATTTTTACAGAAGTTATATGATTTTTCAAAGTTGTTTTCTTGCGAAATATTTTAATCAGAATGAGAAAGAACTAGACATGATATTTGGGACTGATGTCACACGAGCTTTTTTTTGAACTTTTAATTGTACATGATATTTCTTATGAATAAGATTGAAGCAAACGATCAAAAGTTATAATAAAATATATATTTCAGATCAATTAAAATTTGTTTTGCTTTGTTATTAATGTTCTAATTGTAAATAATGTTTTTCATTGTGTGTGTTTTTATTCGTATTACTGTTTTTGACGAGCATCTCAGTTCATTTCATATTTTTTAATTGAAAATTCTAATTAAAATGTTCTGCTATTCATTGATTACTTATTCTATTAACAATCGTCAAAGGCCAAAGTTTTGTTACGTGATGAATCATCCCTCCTCTCACGTAATTAATCACAAGTCGAGCCACGTGAGAATCCGATCGTGTATCGATTCATTAACGTCAATCGATTTACCAAGCCTGCACAGTAGAGCGAAAAAAAAGAATAAATAAATAAATCACTTTAATTACGTAACGAATACACATTTCAACGATATAAATTTAAATATATTTTCGCAAAACATTGCAAAGGCAAGCAAGAATCCCTTCGAGCCGCCCATTCATTCGCACCGCGTCATTACCGCGCGCGACAATCATCATCATCATCATCATCATCCTCCCTTTTCTCATAATCTCTCATTGTGCGATGATGGTCCGTGTGTGCAACTTCGTCTACATATACATTCACATTATTAAACATACGTATATATTATATCTATATATATTTTTTTTATAAATATGTGTATCATATTTTTTTTATCCTTTCTGTTTCTCTCTGTGTGTTCGCTCACTCATACTGTATCTTCTCACCGTCATCTCTTCTTCTACTTCTTCTTCACCACCCAATCATCACCCGACACTGCATCTAACGCTACAGCGGAGGTGAGCTGGGGCCGAGAATCGTAAAAGACTCATGTCCATGTGTATACTTACTTACTCATTTTCGCTTCTTTCTCACTTTCACATTTATCCATCTGCTTACCTGCATGCCCCATTATATCATGAACATAACACCATCTTGGATAAGTTAAACAATGTATTGCTGTTCTTTTAAATGCGATGCGCCGACACATTTGTGCAATGACGAATGATATATATTTAATAGATTGATTTGTAATAGTAATTTGAATGTGATTTAAAATTAAGTGTTGCATATATATTAAGAAGTATTTAATCACTGAATAATACATATTTAACCAAATATATTTAGTATATAATAATTAACATTAAGACAAATGAACAAATGATAAAGGTAAAATGTTCTTTAATTGAATTCGTATTTTGAAAAGAAACCAGCACGAAACTAATGGAAAACCTCATTCGGTCAAATCGGCTGAAACTTTGGGAAAAAAAATTCAGGTGGTCCTGAACAAAAGTTTCAGCCGATTTGACCGAATGATTTTTTCTATTGGTTTTGTGCAAGGTTCTTTCAATTTAAAGTTTGAAGTTTCATCGTTAACTACAACCTTTGTCACTTTTCAAAAAAGTACTGTACTATAAAGAATCTGATAAATGCATGAAAATAGATGACAATTAGAATTAGAATATAAAATCTACATTGTGAATGTTTCTGTTTTCAATTCCAATACATATGAAATAATTACTGAAAAATGTCAAATATTTTTCATGAAATAAATTGATTTATATATAATCAATTTTTCAGATTAACCAAATTTAAAGTATCATCCGCATAAAAAAAGTTATTCTAGAATGTTAAACAGAGTAATATATTTTTCAATTCAACAAAATTATCAAAAATATTATAAGTAAGGTGTAGCACAGAAACATTTACAATACAGATTGAGACGATGGGCGAGGCCGACGTATGTCTTGAAACACAATCACATTAAAAAAATCCTTTTCACAAACTTAAAAGTACTTAGTACCAATCAAAATGGTTTCATAACGTAGTAACTTTCCACGTTCCAATCACACCTTCAACCTTCGACATATCATACAAAAGACAAGCACGTATCACCTCGGCCACCGTCTCGCCCCTTAGGCACAGCCACTACCAGCACTCACCCATCACCATCACCACCCGTGTGTTGACTCTGGCATGTCTCTATCTCTGTGTTCCATGTGAAATTCAAACACAGGCTATCGCTCGGTTCCCACAGCTAGTGCGCCACCAGCATCCGGCTCCCATCACCAGCACCCGTCATCATCAGCAGCAGGCGCCTCTTCATCGCGGGGCGGCGGCGGGCATCACCCTGAGCTCTACGCCGGGGCCTATGGCGGGGGCACCCGCGGTACAGCCTACGAGATGAGGCACCACAAAGTCTGACAGCCGGTCTATTATCAGCCACAGCCGACACAGCAGCAGTTTGCTGTACCAGGTGCCACCTTCGCCTGAAGCGTGAGGAGAGCGAGGGATGACAGCCGTCGTTGGCCCAGCGCGGTTTGAGCTCGTTTTTGCGACCGGTTAATTTTTTGGCTCCATTCGGCAATCTCGTCAAAGTCAGTTATACTTACTCTGTGAATATAAGGAAGTGAGGGGCTGTGTATTGGTGCGAATCAGTGGACGATATATCAATTTTGTGGCGAATATTTGCTAGAGACAATCGGTAAACTTTTTTTATCTATTGACATTAGTGGAAACGTTGTTTTCTTCTCACTTGGTTATTTCCAGAAGATGCGACAGAAGAAACTTATATTTGATCATTGTACTTTATGATTTACAGGACTAATTTACCAGTAATTCCAACTCCATTGTAAAGTTAAGCGTAAAAACTGAAAAATAATCACCAAAAGACTATAGCTCAAACCGCGCGCGATTCAACTGTACGCAGAAAAAAAAATGTAATCCCTTCGCTGCGCTGGCGATTTGTACACGTTGACGAAATGCGCGTAAATGATCAACCTGTACGGAGAACCGCATTAGCACTTTTTTTATGTATTCTTCGATCGTGCAATCACTATAGGTTAAGTCTGCGGACGACCTTTGCATTTGATTTTTCTACTTTAGTGTGATATTATTAATGAGTGTTTCTGTTTTTTTTTTATATTTGCGTTTAGCGGAGGATATTAACACGTTTGCTACGATCAATTGATTATGTGTTCGTCGACATTTTATTTGTATTTCGTACACTTTTTTACCTTTATTTTTTAATCGTTCAACGAGAATGTCATACTTAATCGAACAAACGTTGTGATTTATAATTCATAACTTACTTTAACTATTTTATTTTAATTTAAACTACAAAACTTTTTAACGCCGTAACAATGCAATGAACATTCCGCGTTAACCGCGTATTTGAACAATCGAAGGTTTAGAGCCGATTGTTGTCGCATTAGTGGCAAACCTGTTAATTCCGACCTGTACTCCGACATCACCCCGAGAACTCGAGATTAAAAGCAACCAAAAAGAGTGAAAAACAAAACCGGTTCATCATCATCATCAACGTCATCTGTCATCTATTTTTAAGTACGTCATCATCCCCCGACCGGCCTGGAGAGAGCCAATCGGACGCGTTAGTTAGGCCGCATTATTACTGTATACACGTAGACACGTCCTCATTGGCTTCTCTAGCCCCCCCTTCGACACATACACATATATATACACACGTACACATAGCATACACAGAGGACACACGCACAATAATGTATGATGGGTTTTCTTCGTGGGTGCGACATCGGTGTGCGATCCCAGCCAAATTGCACGCCGCGACGACTGAGAGTTTCGAGAGAATTGTGAGAAAAAGAGAGGCAGATATAGATGAGAGGCGAAAGCGCGCGCGAAATCTGCCAAAGCGGCGGGGGGCTTATCTACCAAACTACCCAAGGTCACTCGCTTGATCTCTGTACCATTTTATTAAGAGTAATATTTAAATAACGAGTAACAAAGTACGTACCGCATTATTGAATATAAATATATAAATATAAATAAATGAATATTAACTTCTTAACGCTATGATTTCTGCGCGTCACTTGGACGGGAGCGCGAGGCTCCGGGTAAAATGTACACACAGATACACATTACACACACCGGTCTGTTAGTCGTTGTTGACGCAGACGAACACACACGTGCGCAAGTGCGCACGGTGCACTGAGAGAGTGGAGAACAATACCGTCAGCATTACTTAGTTAACGAACAAACAAAAAAAAAACAACTATTGCTAATATAATTTACATCATACATGAACACGTAAACATTCACAAAAAATCTGTGGGCGACTGTTGTGAATTATACATATTATATATACGATTATAAATATAAATATAACTATAAGGTAGGACTCTATTGTAATCCATAAGTCGAGATGAGAGATACGAAGATGGCGGTGAAAAATTCGAATTTTAAGGCTGATTATAAAAGAAGAATAAATAACGCGGATGTCCCGCGCGGTACTTTTTTTTGTATTACTCGATACGCAAGGTGATTCCTAATCCGGAGTAACATTGAGCGTTGCTCTTTTGATATTTTAAAGTTAATATTGTTTTTAATTGATATTATTGTGTTTTGGAGTCAATTTTATATGATTTTTTAGATAATTTTTTAAAACAATGTCTTTTTTTATATTGTAATGTAGTCTGGGAATCATCTTGGCGAAGAAAAAAAACTGTTAACGTCGTGTTCAGCGCGCATTAGTGCGCGCATTGGCGTTTCTAGGATGTTTAATCATTAAATGTAGTAGTTACTTATTGACAAAGCTAATCCCCCCCCCCCCAATATTAAGGTTTCTATAATCGGTTTCTAGTTAGGTATTATAATATAATTAATTTAAAGACAGACTCTAGTGAAATTCTCAAACCGGTTTCCTGTCCCTCCTTTTTGTACGACATGTGTAGTTTGCTTAGCGCGCGCGATTATTATGTGTAACGATCGAACAAACGTTTTTTTATAAATTTTAATAAAGTATAAAAAAGAAACGAAACAAGCTGAAAACTTTTTCTATGGATTCGTTGTTGAGAATTTTTGCCAAATGTATACTGCGTTTTTTGTCGAAGAAGATAAAAATTTTTCTCCTCCCCTGGATGTGTACGCACTGACATTTATTAGCAAATATATATATATATATATTATAGAACTGTTTTTTTAACGAACATGTAAGAGCAAAATTTTAAGGCGATTAGAGAGCTGATCGTGTAACGACGACTGACGCGCGTAATCCTATGTCTTTGTCGAGCGCAATTTCACTAAAGTCTAGCTTTAACCGAGGCGAGAACGAAGTAAGCGAGTTTCTTTTCATTTCTATCGTCTACTCTCTATTGTAAGGATACACACAACAACAAAATATTAAATAAATAAATGAAATTTGTTTATTTCAAGACAAAGTAATATAATTGTAAGAGAAAGGAAAACTACCTTTTTCAGAATGAGAGCACACACCTTGTTTAGATACGTGTTCAAATGTATAAGGGTATAATTCTTAGTTTGAGAGGGACGAGATGGAGAGGAGCGTCTCCCGATGGGTTGTATGTTGTGCATCGAGATTTCTTTTCTCCGAGCCGAGAGGAACAAAGGGCGGAGAGAGAGAGAGTCAGCGGGACGTGTACAATATTAAGTAGTAGACGAGAAAAAAGAAATGTGATGAATTCTCGAGGCAAGAGAGAGACAGAAAGAGAGATGTTTTAGGAATAGCCAATGGGCGTTTAGTTAAGAGTGAGAAAGTTAAGAGGTACACAATGGGCAAGCGGGGAATGTGTATACCTGTGTATATAAATCGATATTATATATTATAAATAAATCGAGAAAGAGAAAAGAGAGCTGGGAGAGGAAGAGGAGACGAGTGAACCGCAAAACAGCAACTACCGCACATTTTACACAAACATACATTACACACATACACACATGCATACACGTAAATACACGCATAAACAGAATACAAAAACGGGAGGATAAATACAAAAGACATTTGTTTTTTATATCAGAAATAATAAATCTGTATTATAGCGAATGTATTATTCTGTATTTTGTATTCCAGGATATATAAACGGCGGTCGGAGATAGCGCGAGAGGTAGAGTGCGAAAGAGCGAACGAGAGCATGTATAATAATACATAAATATATAATTATATTCTTTGCGATCCGCGCGCGCGTTGTCGTAGACACACACACACACACACACACACACACACACACACACACACACACACACACACACACACACACACACACACACACACACACACACACACACACATTCAAGCGCGCGACATACAGAGAGATCCTGACGACACTGCCAAAAAAGAAACTAAGAAAGGAAAAATGTTTCTTTCCTCGAGGCTGCTCGCGACGACGACGACGACAACTCACTGCCAGGATGAGATATATATATATACATATATATTTCTTTCGCTTCACGATTCATATATCGGTGTATACACTCATTGACAATATAGGAGAGACTGTAGAGATACTCAATGCCATGTGTATTTGCCACACGTTGTTTCTAAAACGATTTTTTTTCTGTTTTTTCTTCTGCTTTTGTCGAGGCGATGCAAGTGATCCGAGAAGAGGTTTATCTTGTACACCCTTTCGAAACGAGAGATTGACAATGGAAAAAAGAATTATACTCGAACACACAGGATAGTAGTTGTCTTTAAGACTCGAGTCGAGAAGAAGCTTTATATTTTTGGTAAGAATCGGTCATCTGAACTTGAACGTCTTCTCGGATCGTTGCATTTTTTCCTCAAAGCCAAAACCAAACCAAGCGCATATATATATACTCTTTACATGATTATTGTCCGTAATAGCAGTAGTTCGAAAGCTGTGAAAGAGGAGGCAGGACTCTCGTGGTGAGGCGAGGCGACAGATATATTTGTCGCTTGTGTGCGCGCGCGCGCGAGGATGTCACCGTATAAAATAATAATAAAAACAAAAAGTAAGGAAATAAGAGATGAGAACAAGACCCTCTTGACCTCTGATAAATAATGTGTATGTTTAGCCTCGTTTCTGCAGTCTCAATTCGCGGACTTAATCGAAAAGGGCGAAAGAATAGAAAGGATAAAAAAATTTTGTTTCTCGAATCGCCTGTGGCATTTTAAAAGTGTAAAAAAACATTTCGTGATTAACGGAGAGATTCAGTCGCGCGCGGCTAATCGATGGGACGAGAATTGATGGTATGTGGTCGTCGAGTTGAGACTGCACCGAAACGAGACGATACACTGTATACTCTATCAATTGTACATAGCGCCGAAGAAGAGAGCAAGAGAGAGCGAACGAGAGAGAGAGAGAGAGAGAGAGAGAGCATTGTGGAGAAACAAAAGAAAAAGAATTAAGTAAAAAAAATTATATTTTTTCTATCGATCCAAAAAAAAAAAAAAATGAATAAATAAAAGATGACGACAATTGTGACTTATCAGTACCGAGTACACAAAGCTTCGTTTTACCCTTTTTCGATTTATCCATTATATCGCCCGCGTCTGACTTTTTCGTTATACTCTCTCTCGAGGGTTATATAAAACACATACACACACATTCACTGTGAACGTTGCTTGGGTATATATCACGACGCACCAGGTGGCCTTTGTATTCCCTTCGTTTCTTCTTCGATTGTATAAAAAAATAATAATAACGATTAAAAAAAAAACGTAAATAGAAGGAGACATGAAAAGTGAAAATTGAATGCTGTAGCGACGCGTCGGCGGAATATGTAATTTTTTTCACAAAACGCGTACCTAATACGTATACCGACGAAAGAGAGAGACGAGAAAGAGACGAGAAAGAGAGTAAGAGAAATTGCGAAACGCGATGATGACTCACACACTGACCAATTGCCTGGGCGTACGTTAGAGAGCAAGGAAGAGACAGAGGGAAGCGTCGGATAACTATATTGCATTTTCCCCGATCCTTTTTCCCGAGCGGATTTAAACGACGAACAATGTTTAGGACGTGGCGGGGGGCGTGTATTAAGATAATTAATAAATGAAATATGATTGTGAATATCTTTTGTGTTACGTTAATGTGATTACAAAGACACTGTAAAGAATTAAATAAAGCATACATTTTACATTTAAGCGTTGTCGATTCATTTGTATATAGATGATTACAAATTCACGTAGATTTATCCTAGAAAAGGTGCGAACAGGTAAGTCGAAGATGGAAGGTTGATTAAAATGAATATTGATAGTTTATTTTCATTTAATACAAAGCTGAAAGGAAATATTTTATACCTAATTAATGACTTAACGATATGGTATTTGGTTTTATCCGAGGTGCAATAAAAAACTAATTGTCTACTTTTGTCATTATTATAATAAGGTAACTGGGGGTAATTCGGCTACACACACAGATGTCCTTAGCTCTACTTTATGGGAAAGGTTATTAGACATGTAAGTAGCTAAAAATGTGAAAAATATGGCTTATAAATTATTTGAAAACTTTTCCTTTATCTTTGGAATGTAAGAAATCTTTTTTTCTAGTAGAAGATATATTGTATTTTAATGCATGCTTCATAAATTTTTACTTTGGCACATTGTTGCGGGTGATGAGAATTAATAATGTATGAAAAATCTGTGTCTTACAGCAAAAAAAAATCTCACTTTAAAAATATAGACAGAAATATGTCAATTTGGTCAATAGAAATTCAATATGTAATATAAATATGTTATAATAAATTAGTTGTTTAATTTATAAAAAACAGTATTACATATCATCAAATTTATTCTACTAACATTTAAAACTGTCACAGATCTTAGGAGTTGTTCTCAGACAAACATAATATACCGAAAATCACTTAAAAAATTCAGACGCTGTTGCACTATACTTATCCTTATTTATACAAGTCCCGTAACATTGACATACCTGAGGGCAATTTGTCTCCTTTCCGCCAATCGGAAAATCCAGACCACCTAATGGCATGCAGCTTCCTAATTAGACTATCCTATATTTACCTGCGTATCTAAGATATTTTCCTCCTATGTTGCCCACATACAGGACCATAGGAGCCCAGATGAGCTCAGTCAAAAGGTAGACATTGTATAGTCGACAGTTACTCTCTGAATCATTCTGGTCTTTCTTCGATTACAGAAAAAAAAATGGATGAGTTGACTTTGGGATTATGGGAAGCGTCGCTAATGGGCGAGTAGCAGTGATCTATCGTGGCGCTAAGTTAACGAGTCTAACGAAACACATTTGGATCCTATGACGACATTGCTGCACCCTGCAGCGACGATGGGGGATATCCCATGGATGCGCCTACTTATAAACCACGGTGCAAATTACAACGCGCGTGACAGCATGGAGCGAACACCACTGCATTTGGGCGTAATGTACGGTGATCGCCCCGAATTTGTCGAATTGCTCATCAACGAAGAGGCTGTAGTGGATGCGCGGAACGTTTATACTAAAATTTCTTATATGGGTTGTACATATTTTCTTATATTGAAAGTCTCTGAAAACCAAAAAATCAGCGGATCCCTAATGAAAAAGTTTGAGCGCAGGCAAGGCAAACCTGTTTTTTATCTACAAACTTTAAAAAAAAAAATAACAATCCAATATTTTTTTCCGCAATATCTATAAGTGATAAAATTGATTGATCAGTGCTGTTATTAATATTAACCATAATTAATAAATAAAAGTAAACTGCTATTCATCGTCAAATATCATTTATCCATCTTTATCCCTGTATGCTTGGCGATCCAATCCCTGTAGAGATCGACCCTGGTGTACGCGTCGAGCCCGTCGCCAGGTACGAGGCCATCACAGCCGGTGCCATGAGACACGACACCCGCGAGCTCGCCCTCGATTACCACAGGGCTGCCAGAGTCGCCCTGGCAGCTCAGTGTGCCGTACGCTGAGCCGCAGAAAAAGTTGCCTGTCGTCTCGTCGCCACAGGATACAACGCGCATGGTCGTCATCTTGAGGACCTTAGGTGCGTCACGTGCGTTCTGTTGTATAACGAGGAATTTGAATTTTCAAGTGTTACTACGTTCTATTCGAGAGTATAATGAACTTTGGAAAAGTTTACTTACACCTTGATCTCCCAATCCAGATACAATTATTTCATCTCCAACCTTTGGCGGCTTCGCTCTGATCTTGATGGGCTGCTGGTATTCGTTGAACGAAATGGCTTTGTGCAGCTGGAAAAATTTAATTCGATAAAACCAACAAAGTTAGATTACTTTCATTGCATCTTTTAATTATGTACTTTAATATAATTTGAGAAAAAAAGATATTACACCTTGATGAGAGCGATGTCGTTGTCTAAAACGTAATAAGTGTGTAACAGCTCCTCGTAAGAGCCGTGTACAATGATTTTCTCAATGGAGAATGTGTTCGCCTGTTTATCGGCGATTCCTCCGCCAGTGTCGATTAAAACAAAGCGTAGTTTTCTATAAATGATTATAACCCATTCATCAAATGTACTTTACATTGAATGAATAATTGACATTACCCCACACAATGAGCAGCCGTAAGAACCCAGTATTCCGATATTATAGCCCCACCGCAGAAGCTTCTGCCAAAAAAGTACTGGCCTACCTACATGCACGATTTTTTATATAAGAATAAGATTATATTTGTATCAAATGCGTATTATACATATATGTTACTTACGTAATATGGCGCCTCTTTTATCGATATGAAACTGCCGCCTGCGATTGCCTCTAAATTTCAACAAATACAGACTGTTATATACCCTGGCCGAAAGTGCCACATTCCCTCCCTGCTCAAAATCGCGAATGTAGTATTTTCGGCCCGGGTATGGTGAAAAATAGTATACGCTCCACGGGAGGAAAAAACTTGGCCAGCCCACATCTCGTGTTTGCCACCCTCGCCCTCGGCTCGGGTGTCAATTTACACGAGATATGGACTGTCCAAGTTTTTTCCTCCCTAGGTGCGTAATATACTATTACCTATGTGCACGTTGCGAGCGCAGATAGCGACAATGAGACACAACAATAATGACATTATATTAGAGAAATGAATTTATAATTCCGTATAGTAATGTAGATAAAGTACTATCGCTCGAGACGCTCGTAAGCAACTGATGTGATCATGCTGTTTCGTTCAGAGTGACATTCATTCGGCGCAAATCTAATCTTTTTCACCAGTCCGTGAAGATGAAACTATAAATTGCCAATATGTTTATAATGGATAATCACAATAATTACATTAGGGATTTTCGTAGCTTGTTTTCTATCATTTTTAAAATATAAGATAGAGGGATATAACATCTCAAAACACATTTGTAATTTCTAAGAGCTGGCTACAGAATGAGCAACTACAGTAATTGAAAAGTATTCAGAATTAAAAACAAAGCACACTGAATGAAATTTATATAGAAAGACAGCACAGTATTAGATTGTGTACATTGAATTTATAAGTTATACTAGAGCTAAATTCAAACGCGCTTCGCGCGCACTATTTTACAGACTCGAGGTGTTTTAACACCTCACCCTTGCTTGAAATAGCTCATTTTCACCCCTAGTTGCACAATATACTATTACTGGTGAGTAGTGTAAATGTCTAACTACAATAACTCATACCTATATATTTATCGATATAATATCACATTTGTGATATTTATCGTAAGGTTTTGCGAAAAAATATACGAACAATAAATAAAAATTAATTTATAATTACTCAAATTTATTTCATCTATTATTAACCTGATTATGCAATATATTGTTTCAAACTTTGAATAGACCTCTGTTTTCGCTGTTAAGAACAAAATTATAAAAAAGGAATATTTAAATATATTTATTTGGGTAATTAATTCAGTGCCAATGTATTGACAACAGCCGTTTTTATTGAAATAATAATAAATAAATTAATAATTATTCTTATCTTATACTTATTCTTATAATCTATTCATGTAAAAATTTTTTAATATGTTCTTCTTGTAATCACTTATTAACGAATAAAACTATAAGTTCATCACAAGTAATTTTTCTTTTGGCACATCGCAGAAAACCTGATAAGATATACGATTAACACAAACACATATTATTCATCCCGTTTTTAAACATTATAAAACAGATTAGATTCGAACTCAATCGGCCGCATGCTAATGCTACACGCATGAATAAGTCAGTGTTTCCCCGAGCATCTTGATGCTCGCTCTTCTAAAATTCAATTTCTAATTCAAGTGCAGTTTACCAACAAACACTCGAATCACGATGATTTTGTGGTGCCTCGGCGCTATTATTTGTACCAGTAGTGTCGGCGTAGGTGAGTGATCCGCCTATATTATAATTGCCCAATTCTTCTCTGAGTAGCAGATAATTAATAATACGCGAGGTCTAATAAACCTATATATACTTACTGTCAATGTGTTTTGCATGAATGTAGAAGCCATTGACGGCGGCAGCTTTGTGCGGCGAAAAGAAGTGCCTTATTACGTAAGTAATATTTCGTTAACAAAAGAAATTAAACCACAAACGGTCGAAATTTGACGAAAGAAACCGCAATAATTGCAGGTGAGACTTGTCACGGACGACACTGGCTTTTGCGGTGCATCAATAATATCAGATTATTGGGTGATCACGGCTGCTCATTGCATTGTGTAAAGAATTTATTCACCGGTCACGTGATCTTATATACTTGCCAAAATATTTTACGCACGCTATAACAATCTAATGCTAAACGTATAGATTTGCAGATATGGAAGTTCTTACTGGGGCGGATATCTTGCATGAGGTTGAGAGAGTCATTGTGCACGGCTATTACGATGACGAGCCGAACTACAATAATGATATCGCCTTAATAAAGGTATATACATATGTACTTATATAAGCTTCGGTTGCCAGATAAATTCTACGTTTTATTTGTACAAAAAACTATCAAAATATATATTTATAATTCACGATTGTAGTTAAAGACGCCGATAAAGTTCAACGAACTACAACAGCCCATTAAGATCAAGACTACGCCGCCAAAAGTCGGTGATATGATGCTCGTCTCTGGTTTTGGTGATCAAGGCGTAAGTGAAAATTCTTTTATTTGTAGCTTCATGTTAAGTGGATATTGTTTGATTTTGAACTTCTCTAGTGAAAATACTTAAGAAATTTTAAAAAATATAGAATTAACAGTCATTTACATTTTTTTACATTTTTTTTACAGTTATTTATGGTAAAAATATAGTAATTATAAGCAAAAAGTATCATTTTATTATGAAAAGAAGGAATTCTGTTAGTAATTATAAATGCAATACATATGTATGTATAAGACGCAACGAAGGAATTGTGAAAAGGTATAAATTAACTGTAAAAAATTGTAAATAATTATTCTTACTTACCAAAATGTAAAATTTTCAATTTTTTTTTATACAGATATTTATTATTATATTATTGTCAGTTATTTACTGTTTTTAAGATATAATATTGTATAATAAATAATTGTACAAAATTGTTCATAAATTTTCCGGAACCGCCATTCAAATTCAAACATCATAAGCTTCAAAAAGCTATGAATTGAAAAACGAAAACCGCACAGATCAACCGGATCTCGACGAAAAATTACTAAAGCCATTTTATTATAGAAACATTTGGCATTTATATTACATAATATACAACCCTAAACAAATACACACAAATTTCAATAACTCATAAACGCAGAGATCGCGTGGCACACCGCCGGTCCTCAAATCGACGTCAATGTTGATGGTCAGCTGCGATGGTGAGGACGAGAACCCGAGACTTTTCATCTGCGCCGGTATCCACGGCACCCTCAGCTGTCCGGGCGATTCGGGCGGCCCGGTAGTCATCGACGGCGAGCTCGGGGGTCTGGTGTCCCACGGGCCCTACTGCGACGAAGCAGAGTCCGAGGAAGCTGACGTGTACACAAGGCTCGATACTTATGCCGAGTGGGTACGGGACCATGTGACGCTATGAAGTAAATCGATCGATGTACACACTTATTTTTTCATTTTTGTTACGTATATGTGCAATTCTACGGATTTATACTTAAAAATGGGGTCCAAAAAAATAAATAAATTTTTGTTGGGGCACATCTACCACACAGCATTTTTTCGATTCTTTGGGGGTCCCAGAATATGAGAAAATTCATGTACATGGTTTTTTGATTGCCAAACTTTTTTGTCGATGAAATCAATTTTTCTTATGGGAATTTAACATGGGAAAAATAGACGAAAAGTAGTCATTGATCATTAACCAATAGCAAGCTATTAAAGATGACAAC